>JAQZBX010022736.1:0-31340 GCA_029593785.1 Cabassous unicinctus | reverse complement strand
GCCTGCAGGTACCCCAGCCGCTCCAGCTCCCGGCTGCTCCTCAAGGACTGGCGCCCCTGTGACCCTTCACCCCCAAATCCTCAAGAGCCCTCCCCAGACACTTCACAACCCACCTGTCCCTTCAAGGCCACAAGCTTCAGTTATCTGGACAGGAGCCCTTCAGTGTGCAAGAGAGAGGACCAGAAGGAGAATGTCCAAGGAACAGCTCAGGATGTAGAGGGAGTAGCTGCTCGCCTCCCCCTTGCCCAGAGCACTCCATCTTTGGGGTCAGCAGCTGGCCCACGGAGCCTCTTGCTGAACCGCACTGGCACCCGTGCCCACAGCCTGGGCATCTGGGAGAAGATTTCAGCATGGGAAGGTCGCCGAGAAGCTTCACCCAGGATGAACATGTGTGGAGAGAAGCGGGAGGGCTCTGGGGGCGAGTGTGTGGCCAGTGAGGGCTGTCCCAGTGTGGTGCCATCCCCCTGCAGCTCAGAAAAGACCTTTGATTTCAAGGGCTTCCGGAGGATGAGCAGGACCTTTTCTGAGTGTTCCTACCCTGAGACCGAGGAAGAGGGAGAGGCACTCCCTGTCCGGGACTCTTTATACCGGCTAGAGAAGCGGCCAGGCCGGAGTGAGCCCACAGCCTTCCTCAGGGGGCATGGCAGCAGAAAGGAGAGCTCAGCAGTGCTGAGCCGGATCCAGAAAATTGAACAGGCCCTGAAGGAGCAGCCTGGCCGGGGACTCCCCCAGCTCCCCAGCAGCTGCTACAGCATAGACCGAGGGCGAAGGAAGACTGGAACTTTGGGCACCTTGGAGGAGCCGACGGGGAGCGCGAGTTTGGGCGCTGGCAGCCAGACAACAGGAGTGGCTGGAGTTGGGGGGGAGGCGGGCCCACCCCCAGAGAGGGAAGGCAGTGGCTCCACTAAGCCAGGGACTCCTGGAAATAGTCCTGGCTCCCAGCTGCTGCCATCCAAAAGCTCCCCTGATCCCGCTGTGAACCCTGTCCCCAAACCTAAGCGCACCTTTGAATATGAGGCTGACAAGAACCCCAAGAGTAAGCCAAGCAATGGTCTACCTCCTTCTCCCATTCCTGCTGCTCCACCCCCTCTTCCCTCCACCCCAGCCCCTCCAGTCACCCGGAGACCCAAGAAGGACACGCGTGGTCACCGCAAGTCTCAGAGCAGGTAATGCATTCCCTTCCAGTATTTTATAGATGAACACAGTGACTTTCTTTTTAAATGGAGAATGTGCAAGTGGATTTTAGTCATGTGTCCCAATCTATAGTACTTTATAAACCCTGAAGCATCAAATAATTGTTAGGTGGTAGTTACAGCAGTGAAAAATGAGATTGTTCTTCTGTTCTTACCAAATACTTGAACATGAATGGGGTGGGGAAAGCACTTCTTCCAATGCTGTGTCTTGAAGCTTTTGGCTAAGTATGGTCTTTGGGAGTAGATCTGGGCTGTTTCCCAAGCCCAGTGGGAGCTTCCTCAGTCCTCTGTGGGAAGAGCAGGGCTACCTTATTTTTAGGTGGAGTAGACAGACTGTTAAGGACTAGTAGGATTTTAGCCTCACTACTACCTGAAATGCCAGCCTTAGACATTTATTTCTTCAAGAGAAGCATTATCTGAATACTGTATACCATCTTTAACACAATAGTGTCGATAAATTTAGCAGATGATTTCCTCCCTCCTGAAGGCCTCTTGGCCATATAGGAACCCTGGGTCTGTATGAAGAGGGGATGTTGAAGGGGGAGACTAATGGTAAAAGAAGCAAAAGTACATTTCACCTGCTCTGAGGCTGTGAGTGGCCTGCTCTGAGGCTTGCTTTGGTTACCTGGCCAGTCTCAGCATGTCTGACCCCGGACTACTGGGGCCATCTCCATAATGTATAGTGATTTGAGAGCTGGAGCTGCTATGTTGGTGACGTTTGACAGGCATCTTGTTCTCTGAATTGGAGTTGGGTGGTAGCCAGCTTCCTTTTGAAGACTGCTCACTGCCTTTCTCTTCTAAACCAAAGTTAGATGTGTACTCAGGTATGTTTCACTTCCAGGATTTCTTCATTTGTCTCCCCACATTTCAGGCTTCATTCAGCTAATTCATTACAAATATAAACTTTCCTGCCGTGTACAGAGAGCTGAAGAAGTAGTAAAGGTTCAGACCTGTGAGCCAGAACAGCCCTTGGCTAAGGGTAATCCCATATTGGCTAGAGGTAATCGCATATTGGCTAAGGGAAATCCCACGTAGGCTAAGAGTAATCCCATGTAGGCTAAGGGTAATCCCATGTTTTGGCCCAGCCCAAAACACTCACTGGCTCTTCAGGTTTTTTTAATTTTTTATTTTTTTAGGAGGTACCGGGATTGAACCCAGGACCTCGTACGTGGGAAGCAGGCACTCAACCACTGAGTTACATCCGCTCCCCAATGAGAGTTGGTTCTTTTCGTTTGTTTGTTTTTAGGAGGCACTGGGGATTGAACCTGGGACCTCGTATATGGGAAGCAGGCGCTTAACCACTTGAGCTACATCTGCTCCCTCTTTAGTTTTTTAACAGCCTGCCAAGAGAGTTTGGTTTGTCCTTATTTATCCAGCTCTGTAAACACCCACCTCGAATCTGCTGTGCTCTAAGCCTTGTGCTGGTCAAGGGGACACAAAGGCAAGTTTGTGTCCATGTAAGTGTAACCATGTAAGTCATGGTTCTTGCATTTGAGAAGTTCATGGTCTGGTGTAGGAGATAGCTGCAAAAATAAATCATAGATGCCATGATACGTGCCATGATCTAGGTCAATGTAGGATGCTGCAGAGATCCAGAAGAGAGGCATCTAATTTAGACTGGGCAGTGAGGTTAGGCTCTTTATAGGGGGAGTAGCTCAGTTAAATTTAGAAGAACAAAAAACAGTTATCTAGGTGAAAAAAGGGACAGGGAGAGTACATCAGTCTGAAGGTTTTACATATGCACACACATCACATTTATATATAATGTATATACACACATATACCATATATGGTAAGTCACTTCATATAAGAATTGACTTAAGCAAATTTAAATTTGCTCTTAGAAAAAAATAAATAGTTCAAAAAGTGCTGGCTGTTCTACGTGCCTTTCTGAGTAAGCATAAGATGGGAAGTTTCTAATCTGTTGTCCCAGGTGTGATTCTTATATTTAATGTACTTAAAAAAATTTTTTAAACAAATACAAGCCAAATATTTCTTCTGTTATTCAACCAGAAGAAAGAAATCTGTGAAAATCTGAGGAAGAAACTGATTATATTAGTCTTTTTTTTGGAATTTTTATTGTTTTTTTATTTTTAAAGAAGCTTTAGATTACATAAATGTTACATCAAAAATATAGGGGATTCCCATGTACCCCACCCCTCCCCCTCCCACATTAACATTTTTCTTTAGTGTGGTACATTTGTTAGAATTGATGAACACATCATTGAAATGTCATGCAGGATAATTCCAATGTCCCAAAAATGCCCCATGTTACACCTATTCTTCCCTCTCCCTCCCCTCAGAACCTCTGATGGCCACTGCCTTTATATCAATGATACAAATTCTTCTATTGCTAGAACAATAAGTCTACTTTAGTCCATAGTTGCATTCCCCTCTTATGTTTATTCATTCCTCAATCTTGAAGATTTTGGGATGGTGATTCCCACTCTGTTTCTGATTGAGGGGGGGCTTAGATCCCACGGGGCAGATGGATGGAACTGTCTTGTTTGCAGTTGTAGATACTCTGTTTTTTGAGTTGGGCATTGTCCATCATCATCCTTTTGTTAGTTGTCCTGGGTAAGTCCAATGAACTGGAGAGTAGGTGTTGCAACTCTGCTGAGATTCAGGGCTCAGCAGACATACGAATAGACCGAAGATTTAAGTTTCTGGGACATATATTTAATGAGCATAGTGCTAATTATAGGGTCAAATAGAAGGGGCAGAAGAGCCTTGCGTAGGGAAATTGTAAATGAGTCCAACTGTGTTGCATTGGGGAAAAATATTCCAAAATAAGGCCCACTGACAGGGTGCCGAATTTTTGAGATTGTCTGCCCTGCCTATAGTGAATAGATGTCTCTAGAGCCTGTATATTAGTCTTAATGAGAGACAGTATATTGAGTTCCCATCATGATACCTTCCTGAGGGATTTTCAAGGATAATTTGACTGAATTTGGTTTATGTCTTACTTGTTTGACTTTAGAACACCTGCATATGATGTGACTCCTCTGTATATGCCAGTGAAAACTTATCTCAGACCAGCAGGGTCCATGGGCCAACATTTGGGAACCACTGTGCTCAGCCATTAGATATTTAGCTGGTTAAGTCTGAGCCAAAGACAGGGAGTCATCAAGGTAGAAATGGCAGATACGGTGATGGTTTTGGATGAAACCCCCTTGAGAGACCCTGGTGTTTAAAAGGCAAGTGGAAAAAGAGAATCTCTCACAGAAACCTGAAAAATAATTGCCAGAGAGGTAATTGAAAACTAGGAGAGAATATTTCACAGAGGTCAAGGGAGGAGAGTGCCATTTAAAGACTGTTGAGTAGTGTTGAGTGCTGCAGAGGGGGTCAGCAAGCCGAGAACAAGATGTGGCCTTCAGGATATCTTTAGTCCCTGACTTGCACCCCAGGACTCTCAGGGAATGTTGTTCATTAAACCAGAGAGAAAAGACTTCATTTGTTGGAAGGCCTGGTGGCACCCAAAAGAAGAGAGAAATGATGGAAATGGTAATGGGTAAGAGGAGGGATTCCTCTCCCACCAAAGCGCCTGCTGAGACCTGCCTTAGAGAGAAAGAGGATGTAGCTGGGGTTAAGTCTCAAATGAGGGAGGAACCTACCTGATGAAGGAGAGAAGTATACCGAGTGCCTTGGGTTCAGGAGACATGTGCCTGAGGAGCAAAGAAGCTTTGGTTTTGAAATAGAGGGGAAGGTTATTTGGGGGGTACAAAGAAGTAGGCTACTAGCTAAAGGGAAGCTGGGCCTCGGAAGTAGCTTCTGGCTACAGATTATCCTCCTAGCTCCACTGCAGAAGTGATCTGATTTGTTTTGAGGGCTTAGTCCTTCCTGTTTCAACAAACCACCTACCACCAACTCCCCACCCTCATGCCCCAAGCAGCCCTGGGTATCACCCCTCCAATGTTGAGCCCTTGCTACCTGCTTCGTGCAGTAGACTCTAGGGTGAGGCACTCAGTTCTTGTGGTAATGGCAGTGTCTTATCGAGGTAGACATTCTCCAGGGCTTGGAGGCCGTGGTTGTAGTTAAAAGTTCAGACTTGGGAGTCAGACAGCTGGAGCGAGTCCTACCTCTGTCACTTCTCTCTGGGCCTCGATCTCCTCAGTTATAAAATGGGACAATACCTGATAGCACTAGTGGTAGGATTAAAGAGACGACATAACATATAAAGCATTAGACTTAACATCCAATACCTAACACCCCTTTAAGCTGTGGAGTTAGTATTGATATTGGTATTTTTATGGACAAGGCATTTCTCAGGCACCCAGACTGGGGCCTTCCAGACCATTTATCTCTTCATTTGAATGGTGTGTTTGTATCTACCTTGATGCTTTGCTCAGTAGCTGGTTTTGTGAAGATAGCCTCTGATCTTTGTTGTTACCGCTGACCATCCCCCAACAAAACAGCAGGGATCCGTTCCGGTTGGAATTACTCTTCTTTTTTAATTTTATTTTTATCCCCTCCCCTCGCCTCCCAGAGATGGCTCCCTTGTCTGTCTGCTCATCTTTAGGAGGTACCAGAAACTGAAGCTGGGACCTCCCATGTGGGAGGCAAGTGCCCAACTGCTTGAGCCACTTCTGCTCCCTGCTGGTTGCGGCATCTGCTTGTTGCGGCATCTGTTCATTGCAGCAGTTGTGGCGTCTGCTTCTTGTGGTGTCTACTCGTTGTAGTGTCCGCTGGTTGTGGCGTCTGCTCATTGCGGTGTCTTGCTGCTTGCGGCATCTGCTCATTGAGAACCCGAACCTGGGACCCCCCCATGTGGGAGGTGGGTGCCCCATTGCTTGAGCCACATCCGCCTCCGGAATGACTCTTGCTCTAATTATCCACAGAAAATCCTTCGAGTTTGAGGATGCATCCAGTCTCCAGTCCCTGTACCCCTCTTCTCCCACTGAGAATGGTACTGAAAACCAACCCAAGTTTGGATCCAAAAGCACTTTAGAAGAGAATGCCTATGAGGATATTGTGGGTAAGCAGTGGCAGCAGTGGTGGCTGGGTCATCTCTGGAGGTCTGTGGGCTGCGGAAGGACTGGAACAGGAATTGACGCTTTCAAGTTCCACCTCATTCACCATGGGCAGATGTGGTCTCCACTTTTGGAATCCCTCACAGGAAATGGGCATCCAAGGAAGCACCTTAGGAAACACTGAGCTGAGTGATTAAAGCCTGGCCTTTGAATGAACTGAAATCCAGAGGGTTCTCTGGGACCACAAGAAGGGGAAAACTGTGTCATACCTTTATTTTTAGAAGGCTTTAGAGTCTAACAGCTCCTCTTCCCCAACTGTGTGTCTTTAGGCAAATCACTTAACCTCTCTGTGGCCTTTGTTTTTCTCTGATAAAATGATGATGTTGGGGTGTGGATGTAGCTCAAATGGTTGAGCACCTGCTTCCCATGTATGAGGTCCCAGGTTCAATCCCTGGTACCTCCTTAAAAAAAAAAAATATATATATATATATATATAAATATGTAAATAAAATGATAACAACATAACAACAATAATAGTAATCATACTTCATAAGATTATTGTTAGAATTAAATGAAATAAAATATATTATCAAAGTACCTAGCACAGTGCATGGTCCTTAATAGAGCTCTCCTACTCTTCCCTTAGAGTAAATTGTGACCAGAACTCTGAAAGGATCTGAGATTTTACCTTGCTTGCAAGCTAACAAGTTTAGCCGTACCCGGTTTCATATATGCAGTAGACACAAGACTCCTGGGTCATGGACAAAGGACTTTGTTACTCACAGCACAGCAGGCAGCATGTGCTTCGTGTTACACGGGCTCTCCTTGCCCCCAGGTCGCATTGTGTCAGTGTGGAAGAAGCCCAGGTAGAGGCTGCCCACAGGGTGGGTCAGTTGCACAGCAGAGGTTCACCACGCCTACGAAACCCCAATCTTTAAAGGTGCTGCTAGCAAACCTGTTTGGCCTTTGCCCTACAAGGAGGCATTATCTTTATTATTCTGGTCAGCAAACAAATCTGCATCTACTTTGGAGGGAAACACTACATCTGTCTTCTAAGACTGTTTGCCATATTAACATCCTTGAAAAGATAGCCCAGAACTATCAGTGCCTCTTACTCAGAAGAAGTGCAGAAATACAAGAGGCTGTGGAGAATTGTCTCCTAACAAGTGGGAAGACTTTGTGTTGGCAAACCTGAGTTTAAGGGCAAACAAAAAACTGATGGTCTAGCCTGGGTTGGGTTATTTTGGCATTCATTTTAATTATGGCCTCATTCCTTTAGTTGTGGCTCTGGTTCTGCTTAAGTATAGTGTGTCTCAGTGTAGGTCAATGAAAAGGAGAGAAGCAGTATGCTTGTGGGCTTGCTCGCTCCCTTTCTTTCTTGTCTTCTCTTTGTCTCTTTCTTTTACAGGCCTCGAGGCTGGAGAGCATAGTCTCCGTTAACACATTAGAGAGAGACAAGACCCCAGTAGAGAGATCCCTCGAGATTCTCAAAAGATTAGAATCTTTTGAAGAGAGGGCCATCTATTCCTCTATTCCCTCATTTGATCTGAGCCATCGGTTTTGTAGTGCTTTCCTTACAACTGGCTGGTCCAGCACTTCTGGGAAGGCAGTGACAGTGCTCGAACTTGCAGAAGCTCTGCTTTCCCAGGAACAGAGTGTATAGTATGTAACCATGCAAAATTGGGTCATAACAGGGAGGCTATGTGGGAGTGAGAGCCCTAGAACAGCAAAACGGTTTGGGGAGGGAGGCCTCCTTCCTTACCACTTGGGAAAAGACAGCCTTTTACCCACAGGTCACTGAGAACTGAGGTCAAAAGCTATGGGGATCAGAGCTACACCCCCACACACCCCATTTCCCTTCCTCCCACCCCATTGCAGGGCACATTCCAATTTTCTCTAGTTTGGAAGAAATTGTAATGTGTCATTGCTTCCCAGGGCCCTTGGCAGCATCCAGTGCGGCTGCTGCAGTAGGCAGAGGGGGATATCATTTCCTGCTGTCCCTCCCCCTGCTCTATCAGGCATGCCAGGACTATCGTCTTCATTATTCTCTGTTCTCTGAGAAGGCTTGGGCAGCCCTACTGTGCAGCCCAGAGATTCTAGTGGAGAATGTTCTTGCATCAACTGAACTGATATAAGATAAAGGGATGGTTTCAACCTTACCTCCCTGTAATTCCAGGGTTCTGTTTAAGGTTGTTTGGGGCAGTGTCTAGGGGGAAGAATGTTGGCGGTACTATCTTGGGCAGCAGAACTGTTCTCTGGACCTTCTTAGGTTGGTTGGAGTGAAGGGAGAGAAAGAGGCAAGTGTGTCTGGACCATAGCCTCCTCACTCAGTAGAGGGCACTTTCTGACGCTTTGGGATGAAGATGAGGAGGCAAGAAAATTGAGAAGTTTGGATGCTTCTTGAATGGATGAGCTAGAGCTTAGGGTTAAGGCTGTATGGGATGAAGTTAGAGTTAGGGCATCTTCCTTAACTGCTCACCTAGCTCTGGATCTTTGGAGCATTGTGCAGAAAGTAGGCGAGATAGAAAAAGGGAGTAATCAGATACCTGGTAAGGAGTATACCGGTTGGATGTTTTGGTTTTGCTGCCGGCCTATGGGCTAGGGGTGGGTTTCAGAGTCGGAGTTAGGACAATGCCCTTTGTATCAGATACCACAGCAGCCAGTCTGAATTTCTAGGACCTGGCCAGCCCAGGGTGGCCAGAGGGAAATACAAGAGAGAATATTCTCTTTCTGTTCAATTCTGGTCAGTTTATCCCTTTCTCCTCCCCTGGGAACAGGCCCAAGAATTTGCCCTCCGCTCCACCCCAGAGGCTTCAGGGGGGCCCTTGTTGCTGAGCTCCGGATGTCAGAATTACTTTTGCCTCGAATTGACCAGTGGCTCTGACTTCCGAGGGGCCCTCTCTCTGGCCTTGGTCCAGCCTGTGCTCTGTGCGAGTATGGTTGTTTCTAGTTCTGTTTGGTTTATCCAGCTCTCAGGCTGCCCCACATCCACAGGGATGGAATGTAGCTTTGCTTTGGGAATGTGATAATGGGGTTGTGGAGGAGGCAGAGAGTACCCATTCTAAATTTCCATCTTGGGTACCGGCTGATTAGACTGGAGTTCCTGGTCTTTCAGAGGTTGAGGGCCACTTGGCCCAGAGACTAACATGTCTTTTCTGTGAGGAAAGGACTTGAACAAGGGGCCTTGGGGAGTTTGATGGCCTCCCTCCCATACCAGGCACGATGCCTGGGGAACCGGCGTGGGATTCTTCAGAACAGGCTGAGGTTTATCCTACTAATTTGCAATAAAGGGGTTCAAAAAGAGAATTGCTGCCTTGCTGCTTCCTGGGGCTGTTAATTTTCGACTGTCCAATTTGACCTTTGACCCTGGAAGATGCTGTTATTCTACAAAGCCTTATAATCATTTGCATTCTGAGCCTGACACTTAAAAATGCACCCAAGGAAGCAGCTCATTAGGGAGCTATGTGGAGTGGCCTCGGCGCCTGACCGAGGAGCCTGTGCTGCATTCCTGCAGAGATTCCCATTCCCATCAGCTAGCTAGAGCTGAGGGAGAGTTTCCAGGAACTTTACAGGGTGTGAGCTGGGGACAGGGCCAGTCGGCCTGTGCTGCAAAGCCTTTGAAGCTCCAGTCTCTCACCTTCTTCTCTTGCTCTTGGTCTGAAACAGTGAGGAACACAGGGCACCAGGATGGAGGTTGCAGCGGGAAGCGAGGCAACCAAAAGGTGCAGCCTAGGGAGCAGTGCCAGGGCTGCTGGGAAATGGTGGTGAGGCTTGGGGGTGGGGTGCAGCTGGCCACTTAGAGCTCCTCAGCTGATGTTCTACCCACTGCTGGGGAGTGGGGTGGGGGGTTGGCCCTTATCCTAACCTTCTCCCTGCTCTGTGAGGGAGGGAGTCTGAGAACCGGTGGAAACAGCTGCTTGGAAGGGGATAGGGTGGGGGAGGGAAGCTACAGGCCCAGGGTCCTAACTATGGTATTGGGCCAAGAGGCTTAGGACTCTTGTTTGGTTTAGAGAAATTCTCAGTACCTGTGCATATCCACACACCCCTTCCCTAACTGGTTCTTCCAGTTGGGGAGGGGGTGGGGCATATGTGGTTATTGACCAAAGGAGCTCTAGGGAGGAGTTGGAGCAGGACCTGGCAGGGCTGGGTGCTTCCTTCAAGCGGATCGGTATGATAAGTTCGGGTTCTGACAGTCCCTTTTAGAAGAATTCAAAGCAGAAATTCTTGGCAATGCCCTTGTGCCTTATCTCACCAGCAAAGCTGGTAAAGGTCGAGACCTCTGACTTCGCGCTTCCTCAGCTGGGCTTTGATGAGATGGGGCTGGTCAAGGCCAGGCCTCCAGGGAAGAGAGCCTACCTCTTTGTCCCTTTCCAAGGGCAGAGTGGACTGACTGCCCTTGAGGAAGCTGTGTGGGCAGGAATGCAGGTGAAGTCTTGGGTCTGCCTGGCTTCCTACTTCCCATCCATGCCCTTGCTAAATCTTCACCACGTTTCCCCTCTTAGCTCCAGTTTCTCCAGCCTTCCTGTTCTGCTCCTCCATGGGAAGTTCTGAGCACTGTTCACCAGCCTTCCTCCTCCCTCCACTCTGAGCCATTGCTTTGATATTTATTTGCTCTCAGTTGGTTTAGGTTAGTGACTCTTAAGACTCAGATCCTGATTGGTCTCTGCACATCCCTATCCCCTGGGCACCCTTACTGCCCAGAGAGACTACTGAGGGAATCTCTGTAAGACAGCTCACAGAGAGGGAGTGGGAAAGGTCTGGGAAATTGAGGGTGACAGGTGAACTAGGACTGTGAAGGGACCAAGCGAAGGCTGGGAAGGCAGGGCTGGGGCTGGGGCCAACAGCCATTTCCTGGGGAAATGATGAGTGGCCTGGTTGTATCAGAGAGGATGTTAAACAATGCTGGAGAAGAGGGAATCTGGTGTTAAGCCTGGGCAGGAGGAAAGGACGTTTGAGGCTTTCCTGAAACCTAGTTTCCAGAGACAGGACTAGTCTGGAGAGTCTGCTGTTCACAACTGTTTTCCCCTAGGTTTTCACTGATGCTCTTTGACATTGTGTATCTATTACTTCCCTGGGCCTCAATTTCCTACATCTTTTTCTTGAAACTTTGGATTCTGAATTAATGTTAAAAGCTCTGATTCTGGGGAAAGAAAATAGGGGAAGGGAAGGAAGGAGGGAAGGTAAGAAGGAAAGGAGGGAAAGATGGAGGAAAAGAGTTAGCCTTGTATCTCATGTTATGGGATTCAGAAACTATTAGGGAGTTTAGAAACATCCATGAAAAGCAATGGTTCTCATTTGGGGCGAGGGATGGGGTGTGGCTACATTTGGCAGTGTTTAGAGACATTTTTGGTTGTTAAAACTGAGGGGCTGCTACTGTCATCTAGTGGAAGGAGGCCAGAGTTGCTGCTAAACATCCCTACAGAGGCACAGGACAGTCCAACACAACAAAGAATTGTCCAGCCCAGAATGTCAGTAGTGCAAAGACTGAGCTAGCCTATAGTTTGGAGGAAGATGATAAGGATTCTGGCTGGTCATCTGGCCCAAGGAAGTTTGAATTTGATGAGCTTGGAGTAAATGTCCTTCCTGCCCCAGTCTGGACAGGGATGCTCTGGTCCTATTTCAGGCGATTCTCCCATCCTTAATTCCCCCACCCCCACTCCTGGCAGGATGTATGTTGGGGAGGAACCAAGAGACACAGAGTCTACCCTGACTCCTCTTTAAGTGCCCCACAGTAAAGCAGGCTGGAGAAAGCATGCAAGGGGTGCTAGGTTTGATATTTGGCTTTTCTAGGCTGGGCTGCAGGGCCAGCTCTGCTTAGTCAGGGCTCTGGAATGGAGACAAGTCATTTTAATAGCATTAGTGTGTTACAGGAAAAGGTCTCCTCAATTGCTGTTTGGTGTTTGGGAATCACTTAATCCAGTCCCAAATTCTTCTTAACTCGTCTTTGACTCATAAATTTACAGAGAATTTTTATTGTTCCCATTGCAGTCTAATTAGCTGTGACTGAAATCTGCCGCGCGCGCGCACACACACACACACACACACACACACACACCCCACCCTAAATTCATTGGAAATTGAGAGGTCTATAAGGCTTTAGAAATTGAGACGTCTATGAACATATAGGGTTTGGTTTTTCTCCTGTGTCCTCTGCCAGGAAAGCTTGCTTTCCCAGCAGCCTTTGCTTCTAGTCTTATAGCACTTTCTTCTGTCTGTTTGTTGAGAAGTGGAGTCTGAGCTCCCTGGAGTGTGAGGCCCATCCAGGGTACTCTGTAGGACAGGCATGGGGCTCAGTGATCCCCCTAAGCTCAAAGCTCCTGCTGAACAGAGAGAAGCCAGAGTGAGCCCTGCTCTCACCATGTGTGTTTGCTTCCAGCAAAATCTGATTCTAGTCACTGGTCACAAGGTTTCAAGCCCCCAAATAGTGGTGGTAGTGGGGTGAGGGTGGGGATATGAAAAGACATGAGAAGGGGGAAAGGAGGGCTTTATTACTCAGAGTCATTCAGTGTAGGGGTTACCTCAGTGAAAAGGACAAAATCCCTGCACTGAAAGAGTTGTTGAACGGTGAAAAGGTGAGTGGGAGGCCTGGTAAAGCACTGCTCCCTAGAGTCCTTCAGCGTTCCTTCATGCTCATCCCTAAAAGTGGACAGCTGTGTGATCTGTGAAAGCCTTTCTGCCTCAAACTGTGTATCTCTGGGGCTTTAGCAGCAGAGGGACTAGAGCCAAGGAAAGGCGCCTGGTGTTGGCTTTGTCCTCTGGCTGGGCACAGGCAGGGGTAGCTGAGCCAGTCTTGTGCAATCCCTGAATTTATAAAGCAGAAGCCAGACAAGGCTGAGCTGAACTGGGGGTGGGGGGGTTCAGCTTCTGGATTCGGAGCCAGGATCTGTTTGTAGCCTTCCCACTGCAGACGGGCAGCTGCGTGACTCATGGACTGAAGGGGCCAGGCAGAAGCCATTCTCTCTGGTTCACAGGAATTCTGCTCGTTTATTTGTATGTGTGTGAGTGCATGTATTTCCTTCTTCCTTCTTCTCCTCTTACTTTTCCTCCACTGCAGGAGATCTGCCCAAGGAGAATCCGTATGAGGATGTGGACTTAAAGAGCCGAAGAGCAGGACGAAAATCCCAGCAACTGTCTGAGAACTCCTTGGATTCTTTGCACAGGATGTGGAGTCCTCAGGATAGGAAGTACAACAACCCACCCACTCAGGTAACTGTGGCTCCAGCTTGGGCCATGCTGTAGGGTCAGCATGAGGGCCACAAAAGGTCTGTCCTCTCAAGGCTTGGGCACCACTTCCACTTAAGCTTCTTCCCTCACTAGTGCCTGACAGAGGAGGCAGCTTCTGGAGAGAGCTCTGCACTTGGGGACTTCTGCCATATTGAAACCCTTATGAATTGAGCATCCTGTCCTACTCCTTCCTTTCAATACATGAACTCTGGACTGTAAAACTAAGTCAGGAGCCCCTGCAGTCTCCAACTTAACATTATTCCTCCTCCTCTTTTGTAGCAAACAGGAAGACAAGGCCCTGATTGATCCTGTTTGAAGTCTTGCTATTCCCCCAGCTTTGGCAGAAATGATCTCAGTACTAGTATTTGGGGGCCAGGTATAGGCCCTAGGACCAGATTTAGAGAGCAAGACAGGTGTCTACCAGGCCTGAAGCCACTCCTTTTGGAGGGAGTAAGAATAAATCTTCAAGGAATGGACTGAGAGAAGGAAGAACAAGAAGGACAGCACAGGAGGCCTTTAGACTTAAGCTCATTCTGGTCTTGTCCAGGATTGACAGGAGGCAGGAGGATGGGGCTGCTTTCAAGAAGTTTTAAAGACTTCTTGAGGCTTTAATTCTCTATGCAAATGGAGGAATTGGATATTTTATAACAGTAGAAAGAGGATATACAAATTAATTTCTTCTGGCTTTGGAATGAAGTGATTGTTTTTATGAAAGAGTTACCTTTCTAATGTGCTCTGTTCAAACAGGCTTCCATTGACTTTGTATGCCAGATTGGGTAGGAAGAGGAAATTGAGGGATGAGAAGGAAGGGGGCTTTGTTGAAGAGTGATGAGAGGCAATCCCAGATCCAGATGATGACTAGGAGGCATGCAGAGTTTGCAGGGAATGCCTGCCTTTGAAGCAGTGAGCAGGACCTACTTATAGTGGGGTGCCCTATGCCGAAGGTTATCAGTCTAAATGGAAGGAGGCAGAAAGTAGATGAGGGCTGGCAAAGGGGGACAGCCGAGGACCGTGTGGGAGCCAGTGGAGTATGCAACCTGCCTTGCCCAGGCTTTGGCGGTCAGAACCCAGAGCCCTGTGTTCTCCCTAGAAGAAATGAGCTGGGCTAGGCTATCAGGATCACCTAGCAGAGCAGGCTGGCATGTGGATTATGGCCTTCTGCTAGCAGAAACCTTTTAGGCCTGGCTCGGGCTGAGGTGGGAAAGACTGGCTCCATCTTCCAGGCTCAGCACTAAGCAGAGATCTAAACTTTGTCCCACAGCTCAGGAAGAGCCCTCAGAATGCTCGCTTGTCTTCTCCCTCCACTCAGATGAGAGCCCAGTTTTCTTAGCGTCCACTTTCTTTTTTTTCTGGATGCAGTAGTTAAACTTCCTTTGAGGAACTGGGTACCTAATCTTGCTCCGACCTGCTGATTAGCAGCCGAGGACTTAAAAAGAGAAAGCAGGGCGGATGGAAATTCCTGGATAGGGCTGGGGAGAACCAGGGATTCTAGCCTGTGGCATCTGTGTCCAGGCCCCAGGAGATGGGTACTTGCCAAGGCATCTGTGGTGAACCCGTCTTCCAAATCCTCTCCCACATGCCAGCTATCCCTGAAACCTAGCAGCCAGTTCCTGCGCAGCGGGAACTGGTCAGAAAGGAAGAGCCACCGGTTGCCCCGATTACCCAAGAGGCACAGCCATGACGACATGCTGCTGCTGGCTCAGTTGAGCCTGCCATCTTCACCCTCCAGCCTCAATGAGGACAGCCTCAGCACCACCAGTGAGCTGCTCTCTAGCCGCCGGGCCCGCCGCATTCCTAAGGTAGCTTCTCTGGACAGAGCTGGGGCTGGGCATGTGGGTGAACAGATAGCCAGCTCTTTTCTCTCTTTACTTCCTGCCCAAATCTGGGGCTGCTTCCGATTTCTCTTTGAATCAGCTCTGAGTCCACTGACCTCTCCTTTTCATCTGGCTAATTCCCTCTTCTTATCAACAAAGATGCATTAACTGGCTCTGGTGCTCAGATGTTAGAGGAAGGAAGGGCTAGCCTCTGCCCCCAGGAAACGCTCCTTGTGTCTGGGTGGATGGGAACCAGTCCTTGCAGGCTCTCATTAGTGAGATCTGGTAACAGATGGGTGTGAGTTTTGGGGTCTCTGTGTATATATAAACATGTATATATATATAAACATGCTATCAAACTTGAGAAGACTCAAACTTGAGTCTTCTTTCTGTAACTCTTAAGAACTGAGAGTTTTCAGCATTGCTTTGCACACATAGACAGCCAGGCCCGTATCCCCATCCAAAGCAGCAGGATTTAGCCACATGGTATTTTTAGCCTGCAAACAATGCTTGAGTATATTGGGAATTTAGCTTCTTCCTGTCAGGGCCCCAGGTTATAGTCTAGAGGGGAAAGGCTGGAATCCTTATTCCTGTTATTGCCTCTGAGAAGTTCTTTGTCCCAGTTGGTTCAGTGTCTCTTGGGACCCAGGAGCTCCCATCCTGTCTAGTTTGTTCATAGTTCCTTCCTCTGGGGAGCTAAGTTTAGTGTACTTGTCTTGGGGGCAGGAGACCACTCAGGGGGCTAGATTGGTGGAGAGCTACTAGGCGTGGACGGTGGGTCTTCACCTCGAGTCAGTTTAGCGGGGGAACCAGTGCTGGGCCCAGCGAGTGGAAGGTGGAAAGCTTACACAAGACTGGGAAAGAGTGGGCTTCTAAACAGCCTCCTTGGAAGAAGGAGCAGCTGGTGCTAGCATCACCTCACCCTCCCTGCTTTTCTCATCCAGCTTGTCCAAAGAATTAACTCCATCTACAATGCCAAGAGGGGAAAGAAGAGGTTAAAAAAGCTGTCTATGTCCAGCATTGAGACAGCCTCACTGAGAGGTAGGCCTTGATGCCTGAGCTGATTCAGGTATCTGGGGCCCTTGGGAATTAGGAATGGGGAGAGGAACAGACTGGCCTCAGTTTACCATTCCATGGGTCAATCACAGGGTCCTCCTAGAACTAGGAGGGTAGAGCCTGCCAGGAAGTGGTCACCTAGGAGGGAGGGCCAGAGAGGAAAGAAAGCCCTGGGATGGGTTAGTTCGGGCTGTGTGCTATGAGGCCCTGAGTAGGGAGGTGGGTATGGGAATCTGCTTCTGGCAAAAGGAAAGGCCAGAGTTACTGAGTACCGTGGCTGTTTCCCATTTCAAATCTTGGCCTCCAGGAGGCAGGGTCTTTGTGTTCCAGGCCTTCAGGCCTCTCTGTTGGCTTAGCCTCCAACTTGGGCCCTCAGCTTCCCCTAGATCAGGACAGATTATACATTAGCACCCACAGTCTGAGCTCTGAGGGACCCTGACTTCAGGCCACTCAGCTGTTGCCCACACATGCCTGACCATGGACCCGTAGGAGCCCAGACTAGGTACAGATTCATTGTTTGTGATAAGAGTTGGGAGGAGGGCACAGAAAACATTTGCTGTGGGGCAGTGGCTCAGCAAGTATGCACCCCTGCTGTTACTTTTCCAGATGAGAATAGTGAGAGCGAGAGCGACTCTGACGACAGGTTCAAAGGTGAGGCGCGGCTCTCCAAGAGCATGGACCCCTTTCCCAGCCCTGGTGGCAGAGAATCAGCTTTCCTTCCTCCGCACGTGTTGTTCCAATGTCCCATACTGGCCTAGTTTGGGGAGGCAACAGGCAGACGTGATACCAAGCCAACAGAGCAGGGAGCTGTAGGGAAGTCCATTCTTATAGTCATATGAGCGCAACCCTTCAAGGTGAAATCCAGACATCTCCCTTTACCCAGTTGTAAGGATGGTAGCCCTGTCCATACTCTCTCCTAAGGCATTGCCCATGGGCATCGTGTGATAGATTTTCCTGGTAAATTGTTGTGAATCTGGAGGGTAAGAGATGGGTTCTGAAGATTACAAGTACCTCTTCTGGTTGCAATAAATGTGCCAATGACTGAGGAAGCTGGCCCTGTGGTGGTCCTGAGGCTGCCCATCGCTCCCACCCTCAGAAAGGAGAACTCCCACCTTCCTGAAAAGGTCCTGGGACTCTCACCTTCCAGGGGCCCTGGACAAATTTCTGCACTTTCTCTACTGGGATGCCCTGGCTAGAGCTCCCTGGATGGTTCAAATATATAGAAGCTTGCCTCCTCCTTCCTTCCTACATTGGTCCATCAGGAAAATGGACAGTTGAACCTTAGGCCTGGGGACAGGGACAGGGTAATGACTCCCAAGTCTAAGGACTCTGATAGGGGCCCAAGGATGCAGCTTTCATAACGTTCACACCTTTTGGTCCTGTTGGCAAGGGGGCAGGGCAGGGGGTGAGGGTGGGCCTGTGATACCTGCCTGGGTTTGCCTGGCCTAGGCAGTCCCACTGGACCCAGCTCAGCCCCCAGAGACTCCAGAAGGACCAGGCCAGTAGCTTCCCATGTTAGGGCAGAGTCTTTGTCAGGCATAGACACCTTGCTCCTGCCACTTCCTCCCCTAGACAAAGCTAGGAGAGGATATCAGGTTAGGCTTGTGCACTTAGAGGAGATCCATGGAGATAAAGTCCTGAGTCAAGGATGGAGGGGGCTCATGTGGGACTGGTGAGGGGCCAGCCTGCCTGTGCCTGAATTTTGACCTACCCCCAGCTCACACACAGCGCCTAGTCCACATCCAGTCCATGTTGAAGCGTGCGCCCAGCTATCGGACGCTGGAGCTGGAGCTGCTCGAGTGGCAGGAGCGGGAGCTTTTTGAGTACTTTGTGGTGGTGTCCCTCAAGAAGAAGCCATCCCGAAACACCTACCTCCCTGAAGTCTCCTACCAGTTTCCGAAGGTGAGGCCATCTCTCTCCCCACCTTCCCCACCCTCTTCCTCCATCATCTTCTGACTGCCTGACCCATCTGGGGAAGGAGAGTGAGCCTGCTCCTGTCACAGCTACTCATGTAACTGTGACAGCCCCAAGCCTGGTTCCTTAGAGCCAGAAGGGGAGAGAGAGGGCTTGAGAGGTTGTGAGTTTGGGCTAGTGCTTATTCAGAGGATGAGGTCTGAGAGAGCACCTCTCAGTGTACTTAGAATAAAAGCCAACTTGTTTAGAAGGGCTACAAAGATTCCCGGAAGGGCCCCAGCTGTCTCCTGCCTTACCTCTTTCTCTCTCTCTCTCTCTTATAAAAACACTTTATTCAGGTATAATTCACATAGCATACAATTTACCCATTTAAAGTGTACAATTCAGTGGTTTTTACAGAGTTGTGCAACCATCACCACAATCAAATTTAGAACATTTTCATCACCCCAAAAAGAAACCCCATATCTCCTAGCAGTCATTCCCCATTTCCCCCACCCCACCTTATCTCCTACTGCTCTTTCTTGCTCACTGCCAGCCAGCCTGCTCTCCTTTCTCTTCCTCTAACACCCAGTCCTGTCTCTCTGCTCCTGCCTCTGCCTCTAATGCTGTTTCCACCTTTCGCTTGGCTGCTGTCTCTTTTTCATTCTTCAGGTTCTGCTCAAATAGTGCCTCCTTAGGGAAGACTTTCCACATGCCCTAAAGTAGTTCTCTGCCCCTCTCCCCCCAGTTCTCTCTGTGACATTGCCCTGTTTATTTCCTCTGTAGCAGCCCCTGAAAATTGCTGTTCATTATCTCATTCTCCTAACCAGAATGTGCAGGGACCGGAGACCTTGTCTACTTTGTTCTCCATTGGTCGCCCCAGCACATAGCACAGTGGTAGGCACCACATAGACAGTGCGCATTCAGTGTTCCTGAATGAACGAATGATGGCACTATCCATGCCCAGACCTCTTTATAAGAATTAGAAGTGGGAACAAGGATTTCTGAGAGGCATGTCAGGTGATAGGATGTCATCTAGGGCTTTCAGAGGGGTAGATGCTCCTCAGCCACCCACACCAACCCCAGGGTTCCATGTCATTTCTTGTGTGTCTGTTCCCCATTTCTCTTCCCTGCAGCTGGACCGACCCACCAAGCAGATGAGGGAGGCAGAGGAAAGGCTCAAGGCCATTCCCCAGTTCTGCTTCCCTGATGCCAAGGACTGGCTCCCTGTGTCAGAGTATAGCAGGTGAGGCCTGCCCTGGCCTGGCTGGAGGGAGGGAGGGGGCAGAGCCTTCTTTACCCCCATAGCAGTGGGCAACTGAGTGGGCCCGCCCTAGTCCAGACCTCCTCTCCTACAGCAACCTGGCCCTTCACCCCACCCCTGGGATGACAGTCTCTGTTCTTGAGGGCTGTGTCCTGGGTCCTCCGATACCTCCCTGATGCCAGACCTCTCCCTGTTCCAGTGAGACCTTTTCTTTCATGCTGACTGGGGAAGATGGCAGCAGGCGCTTTGGTTACTGCAGGCGCTTACTGGTGAGTAGGGCTGGCAGGCAGGGGATGGGCAGGGTGCTTTTAGGTACGTGTGCCCTTCTGCAGCTTCAGCAATTGTGAAAACCTTTGTTCTGTTCCCTGGTCCTGAGGCACTCCCCACCCGTATCCCCACCCACATACACACCTCCATTCACAGATGATGCTCTCTTAAGATAGCAGTGCTCAGAATGGCCCCTTTGATTGGGCCCCAGAACCTAAGAATATCTGCGGTAAGGAGAGGGAGTAGATCACCTTCAACTGGAATGTCTTTTTTTTTTTTTATAAAGCTTTCCTGTACTTTTCTTTTCCATTCATTTTTCTCTGGATTCTGGGCTCTGATTGCTGGTCAGGGACCCTGCCAGGTCTTATGACCCCAGCAGTATGTGTGCATGCAGCAGATTGGGTTGGCCAGCCTGGAGTGGGGAGGAGGCCTGCCCGTGGACTGGTAGGGCTGGAGGCTGAGCAGCGACAGAGAAGTACCTTCTGTGGAATCCTGGGAGAGATGCCTTGAACCCAGGGGAAAAGGATTGGGAAAAGGGTAAGCCATTTTATAAAGAGAGAAGTCCTTCCCTATATCCCTTCCCACAAGGCCAAAATAGATTGAGTTGGAGGCAAAGATTGCTAGAGGGAGAGCAGGACCCAGACAGAGCCTGGCTCCTGCCATCCTCTCCCCTGGAGGTCACCAGGGATGTGGCTGGCTTGGGTTATCAATGTTTTGGTGTTCCCAGGCCTTAGCGAGAGAAGGCTCCACCTGATACCAGACTATTGGCAGATGAGGGGGATCCTAGGCAGAGAAAATGTATAGCAGGGACCCCAAAGAAGGATTCTGGGCCAATCATTCATTCACATATTCATTCATTCAGGAACACTTACCATGTGCCTATTGAGGGTCAAGTGACATGCTTAAGGCACATAAAGATGAATTAGACATGAATCCTATCCTCGAGGAACTTGAGACAGTTTAGTAGAAGAGGTAGGACTCTCAGTGTAGAAGAGCAGGGCAAGGGGAAGAACATTTTTCAGGGCCTATCATGCTCCAGGCCAGATGCTTTAAGATTCCATTTTTTGTGATCCTTACAATAGCCCATGAGGTATTATCTCTCTTCTATAAATTAGGAAACTGAAACTGAGAAGTGGAATGACTTGCCCAAAGTCACACAGTCAGCAAGGGACAGAGCCAGGATTTAACCCAATCCTTTTAACAGTGTTACTCTTGGATCACCCCATTCTGGGAGAAGGGATATTTGAATATATAATGCCCAATGAGTGGGGCTAAGGGAATGTGGCGCAGGACAGATGCCAAGAGGGGAGCCAGGCAGAGGCCAGCATTTCCCTGGGTCCCCTGTGCCTAGAGAGGAGTGTTCTGAAGGCTGCCTTTACTGGAGCTTAGATGGAGCAGAGCTGCTCCCTTGCAGCAGACCTGCCGCCCCCAGGGAAGAGCGTGTTTGTCCTGGCGTGCTCAGAGAGGGCCTGGGCTGGGTTCCCGCCAAGGGGGCTGGCACTAGCTCGGCATTCCTGCAGATTGGACACAATGATTCTAACCCAAATCCCACATACTTGATTTAATCACTTGGGGCTTTAGGGAAGGCGGGGGAGAGGGAAAGAAAGAGGAGTGAGTTTCAGACCTAATATGGACAAAAACAGATTCTGCCTTCTCCTTCGATCTGTGACGTGTGGCCATCAGGTTTGGAGAGTGAAATAGCCCCATCTGCATTTGCTTAGCAGCCTGCATGAGGGGCCAGCACCTGCTGCTCTGCTCTCTCCCCGACTCAGCCTTGCCGGGCCCCCCAGGCCTCTGAGCGAGAGGCAACCATAGAGCCCCAGCCACCCTCTTGCTGGAGAAGTGGGCTGACTCAGCCCAGCCTGCACATGAGGGCTCCAGGCCTGGGGAATTCTCAGGACAGGTCTCCTCTTCCAGCTGCCCACCTTTTCAAGTCCCTTTCTTCCCCTTTGTTCTCCTTTATTCCATAGCATACCTCTATCTCTTTGTGTCCATTTCCCTTTATTCCTATCAGAAGGCAGCATGTTTTAGAGGTAAGACAGCAAAAAGAGAGGTGGATGCTGACTCTGTGACTTCTAGATATGTGGCCCTGGGCAGATGGCTCAGTTCTTTATGAACTCTGTTTTCTCATCTATAAAATGGGATGTTTACTCAGACATAGTAAACATTCAGTAAACAGTACTTCCCTCCCTTTGTCTGTTTTCATTTTGCCTTCCTAAAATGGGAGTGGGTCAGGGAAGGGAGAAAAGAGCAACCAACAAAAAGGATATTTTGCAGAATGTCCCCTGTCAGAAGCATAACGCCACAATGATTTGCTCCTAAGAATGTACACAAGCCCCTCTTCTGGGGTCCCAGCCTAAGGGATGTAATTACATAAACCGCCCTGTGGTCTTCACCAAACTACTTTGTCCTTTGCCAGCCTCTGCCACCCTCCTCCTGAAGAGGAAGAGTGGAGCCTGTCTAGAGCTTGGTGGGAGCTGAGGTACCTTGGGTTGGAGAGTGGCAACCTTTCCTTTGGGACCTGATTGAGTACTGAGGTTTAGAAGGGGCTTGAAGTCTTCCTCCGCTAGCAAGGCAGGGGGCCTGAGAGCCTGTTCATAGTTTTCTGTACCCAAGGCACAGGAGCCAGATGTGATAATCATGCATTCTCTGCGTCTCTCTCTCTCCTCCTCCGGCCCAGCCAAGTGGGAAGGGGCCTCGGTTGCCAGAGGTATACTGTGTCATCAGCCGCCTTGGCTGCTTCGGCCTGTTTTCCAAGGTAAGAGGGCTTGCTTCCTTCCCCCTCATCCCAACTGTTAGCTCCCATAGGAGTATCTGAAGCCAGCTTTGATGAAAAACCACCTGTGTTTGTGTGAGAGGGAGAAAGAGAGAGAATGCAAGAGCAAGTACAAGCTAGCTCTCTGATTCCCTCCTTCTTCCCAAGCCTGGCTCTCCACTGGCTGGCTGGCATTTTCTCAGCTCTGGCATTCTCAGTGGCTGCTCCTGTCACAGCTCTCCCCAGGTCATAGGCATTAGCAGAATTCCTGGGGCCAGAGACCACCTCGGAGAGGCCAGGAGTGCCCACAGAGCAAGCTCTCAGGTGGTATTTCCTTTGCCCAGCTACTTAGATCCTGGAGACTGAGCAAATACCAATTAGGGCACAGAGCAGGCACCAAGTGCCAAGGAAATGGAGAGGGCAGGGTGTGAAGATCCTGCAGGACAGTCCTCCCATCTCCCAGCTGTTGGCCCAGGCTGGTTAGATGCTAGGCTGCCCTCTTCTCTGCCCAGGAGGTGGGGAAGGGCACAGCCCTGACACCCTCCTCTGTGGGCTGCTGGTGGTTGGCACAGATCCTCGATGAAGTGGAGCGCCGGCGGGGGATCTCTGCTGCCTTGGTCTACCCCTTCATGAGAAGCCTCATGGAGTCACCCTTCCCTGCCCCAGGGAAGACCATCAAAGTGAAGACATTCCTGCCTGGTGCTGGCAATGAGGTAGGGATTTTCGCTGCCTCTTCTCTCAGGCTGAGGGCTCGGTCTGGAATAGGACCTGCTTAGACAAGGCTGTGGTCTCTGGGAGCTGCAGAGCAGAGCTCCCTCCTTGCTCCTCTTGCTCACGCTTAATAAAGCAATTGGGGACTGAAAAAAGTGAGTGACGGAACTGTAAATGTTGCCCAACTCTGCCCCTCCAAGGGGGCTTCCCTCACAAACCCCCATGACTCTTTGGACTAAAGTGCATTCCACTTCCCTTCCTTTTATTCAATCATCAGATATTTACTGAATGTTCATTAGGTGTCAGGGATTCTGCCAGAACCTGGGGCAGAGCCATGAAGTTAAGGAAGGACATAGCCCCTGTCCCCATGGAGTTTAGAGGGGGAGACTGATATTAAAGAATTACTTCTGGGAAGTGGCTGTGGCTCAATTGGTTGGGCTCCTGTTTACCATATGGGAGGCCCCAGGTTCGATTCCCGGGGCCTCCTGGTGAAGGCAAGCCAGCCTGCGCGGCGCGGTGAGCTGACACAGCAAGATGACCCAACAAAGGGAGACAAGCAGACACAGAAAAACGTGTGCAGCAAATGGACACAGATAGCACAAGCAGCAAGGGGGCAGAGGGATAAAGAAAGAAAGAAAAATAAATCTTTAAAAAAAAAAAAAAAAAGAATTACTTCTACATATAATAAGGTAATTCCGAAATTTGTAAAGTGTCAAGCAAAAGCACGGGATGTTACAAGAGTGTGTAACAGGGGATCTGTTTTAGATTAGGAGGCAGGGGAAGCCCTCCTGAGGAAGTGACATTTTGCTAGGGACCTGAGAAGTAGAAAGTAGCAAAATGAAGTGGGAGGAGATAGACTGAAAGAGAAGGGTGTGGATGGGATAAGATCATTCCAGGTGGAGAGAATAGCACGATGCAAAGGCAAAAGTGGAGAAAGAGCCTATGTATCCTGGACAGAAAGTGAAAGAAGGCCAGTGTAGTTGAAAGGGAAGGCAGGGATGGGCACGCAAGGACCAACTCACAGTGTGCCTGCTAGGCCAAGTTAAGGATTTGGGATTTTATCCAAAGTAGGATTATGATAAGATCTGATTTCTGTTTTAAACGCTCTCTCTGGCTGCCATGTGGGTAATGGATTAGAATGCACACAGGGAGCCCAGCTAGGAGTCTATTGCAGTAGTCCAGGCAAGAGGTGATAGTAGTTTGGCTTAGGGTATAGTAGAAAAGATGAAGGGGAGTTGATGGATTTGAGGTGAAGTTTAGAATTAGGATCAATAGCATTTTGTGTCTGATTGGATATAGGGAATAAGTGTTTAGGAGATTTTATGGCTGACTCCCAGTTTTCTGGCTTGAGTAACAGGGTAGATGATGGAACCGTACATTGAGATGGGGGCACTTGAAGGAAGGAGAAGCAGGTTACGAGGGAGAAGGAGAGTTCGATTTTGTACATGTTAAGTTTGAGATAGCTGTGAGGCAACCAAGAGAGAAGGTATTTAGTAGCAGAGTGTAGACAGAGAAGAGAGCCCAGGCCTCGGGCCTCCTCGGTCCTGAGGAACACTTGTCAGTGGGCCTGTAGTGGAGGCGTAGCGGCCCCGAGGCTGGAGAAGATAGGAGGAATGCCAGAAGAGGGCAGCGGCTTGGGAGCCAAAGGAAGAGAGAGCTCATTAAGAAAGAAGGAGTGATCAAGTGAGTCAGATACCACTGAGAAGTCAGGATGAGGTATGGTGAGATGGCTCGACAGGACTGGATTTCAGAAGGGGGTGGAGGTGGGCAGAAGCCTGAGTGGAGTGAGTTGAGAAGTGAAGGTTGTCAGGAGGGGCGCAGTGAGGCCGTGGAAATAGCCTCCAGAGACACCTGTTTCAAGAGGCTTGGCTGTGAAGAGAAATAGGGAAGGGGTGAAAAGGAAATACAGAGCCAGGGCAGAGTTTGTTAAAGATGGTTGTTTGGATCCTGGGGGGAGTGACCCAGCACAAGAAGAGGTTAAAGATGCAGAAAAAGGAGGGGATAATCAGACTGTCCCTGAGAAGGCACGGGTCAGGTCATGGGACCCATGCAGGGAACTGCTTTTGTTAGGAAAGAAGGACACTTTCTTGTGTAACAGGAGGGAAGAGTGGTGGCTTGTAGATTTTGGATTCTTATCTGATGGCTTCTGTTTTTCCAAAGTAGAAGAGAAGCTTGTTCTCTGAGAGTGAAGGGTGGGTGCCAGGGGTTCTAGGAGAGACAGAAGAAATAAATTAGTTGTTGCAGACAGCGGCAGAGGGACCGACTAGAGAAGCACATTAGGTTTTCTGGGCAGTGGTGAATACCCATTTAAGTTCTTTCTCTTGGCCTTATTCCCCCCACCTTCATTTGAAGGGACTTTAGGCTTCATGAGCTGACGTTAGCCTTCATAACCTTGCCCCAAGAGCCCAGCATAATGCCTGGAAGCACATCAGGATCCTGCCCCTGGCTACCTCCCTGGCCTCACTTCTCATTACTGACTTGAATTATTTGCCGGTCCCTGAA
Source organism: Cabassous unicinctus (assembly GCA_029593785.1). Classification (NCBI taxonomy): domain Eukaryota; kingdom Metazoa; phylum Chordata; class Mammalia; order Cingulata; family Chlamyphoridae; genus Cabassous; species Cabassous unicinctus. Next base: position 5,691 of record JAQZBX010022736.1, on the reverse strand, counting down.
CACTGAACCCTGCTTCCTTTGCCTAGAAGACACTTCCTTTCTTTTCTAGCTAGACAATCCGGATCGAGCATCTCATCCTCTGAGATTCTTCCCTGACCGTTTCCTGCTCCAGATGCCGTTGGGTGCCCTTTCTAGATGCCCTCCCAGCAGCCTCTTGTGCAGATGTTAATCATACCTTACCTCCTTCATGATGCCGGTCATATAGGCTGTGATTGTTCAGGCACATTCAGCCCCACTTGACTGTGATCTCCTTGAGGGTAGAGATGAATGAAAAGAGACTCAAGACATGTGAGCTGCCTGTGTGAAGTCCCTGGAGGGAGGCTGGACCCAAGGAGGTAGTGGGAGCTCTAGGGCTGTGTGCTGGACAGCAGAGCTTATTGGGCTGCATGAGGGGGCTCTCGGGAGGGAGGGTGAGGGACGCTTCACTGACTTCTGGGAGGGGCAGGGACAAGAGGGGTACAAAGGCCTTTGGTGTAATTGTGGTATGGCATTCCTTTAGCCCACATTCACAGGGCATTTTTGGCGTACCCAGTATCATGCTAATTACTGAGCCTTCTGGAAGTTCACAATCCTGTGGGAGAGACAAGTGTAAACAGATCATTATGGTGACTTGTGCTCATTTTGCGGCTTCCCTCGGGTCAGTGGGATAAAGGCTGAGGTAGGATTTAGAACTTCATCACTTGTTTAGACCCTGAAGAACAAATGAGATGAGATGGAGCAAAAGCCCTGTGACAAGAGTTAACCCTGATATCACAGAGCTATGAGAGAGAATGAGTTTCCCACTCTTGTGCTCAGGAGGCTGTGCATATACGCTGCCGACGTGTGCTGAGGAAACAAGGATGTGACTAGGCAGGGCCCGGGGACAGCATCTTTGGCAAGACCTGGGCGTCCACAGTTCCTTCTACTCTGGCTCTCATTTCTAGGGTCATTTGCTACCCTCCATCCACTGACTGCCCCAGGGAATTGGTTCTCCTGAGCTGTAGCACTAACCTTGGGAACATCTGGCAAACCCTTTGGAGGGAGGATAGCTCGTCTTGGCAAAGTTGTGGAATAGCTAGCCCTTCCCTTGTGCTTTCCTTGTCCCTGGCACTTAGAGGGTCTGAGATAAAGGCAAGGATGGAGGGACAAACTTAGCCTCTGAAAGGAAACTCTTTCTATCAGGAAAGGGAAGGGACATGGCAACAAGGACACCAGCAATTGCCTTTCCAGAGATGGCTGAGAATAGAGTCCTGGGACACTGAGATACTGTCCTTTCTGGGGTTGGGAGAGTGATGATAGATTGTGAGGTCTGGTCAGTGTAGGGGCCAGGACCCTGGTGTGGGGAGATGGGTGAGAGGATAGGGAAGACCCTGCAGATAAAGCTGTGGTTCACTCCTTCTCCTTATCTTTAAGAGCAGTCAGCTCTTCTCCCTTTCCTAAGACCCTAATGTTTCCTTAACTCCTTCCTTCCAGAGTTTTTTCTACTTTCACAGTAAGCCCTTTCACTCACAGGCTTGGTGTTTGAGAATTATGGGAACAGAACTCTACTCTGAGGGGAGGAGGAGACAGGGCCTTATTATGTAGTGAGGTAGATTAGAGGCTCTGGAGAAGAGCCTCCAGTTGCTTGGTAGGGACCTGGAAGTGGCACCCACCTGATCTGCTATGGCCCATTTTCCCTATTGCTCTCCTGCAGGTGTTAGAGCTGCGGCGGCCCATGGACTCCCGGCTGGAGCATGTGGACTTTGAATGCCTTTTTACCTGCCTCAGTGTGCGCCAGCTCATCCGAATCTTTGCCTCGCTGCTGTTGGAGCGCCGAGTCATTTTTGTGGCAGATAAGCTCAGGTAAGGCCCAGCAGGGCAAGGTGAAGGAAAAGTGGAAAGCACATTCACTAATTAATTTAACATGTATTTATGAGTCCTAGTATGTGCCAGGTACTGTGGTATTAATAGGTGGGGTGTGTGTACATAGTGAGATAAAGATCAAATGGAGAGGGAAAGGTTAGCAAACAGGAAGAGAGGATGGCTGAGGGAGCAGGGTTTGGGAGCAGACAGGGTGGCACGATTGAGAACCCAAAGGACGCTTGGACTGAGGGGAGAGGAGGGACACTTCTTCCTTCACAGTAGTCAAGATAGTGTAGGTGCAGATAAATTTATATGAAGAAAGGTAAGAAATTAGGTAGATTTCTGGCTAATGGCCATATTTTCTCTGGAGGGGGAGGCAAGGCCATCTTTATGGCATGCCGAGTTTGAAGAGAGTGGTGAGCTCTATGAAGAGCTACCAGGAAGAAGGGATAAAGGCACTGACTAGAGGCAGTATGAGGACTGCTGAGCTCCGGTGAGGGGCTAGTTGAAGGCTTTGCCTGGAGAAGGCAATTGATTGCAGTGACCCAGGACTGGGCACTTATTGGGGAGCTGTGAAGAAGGACAAAGTGAGGGCCTAGAGAGTGCTGGGGAGAACAGTGGTTACAGGAAGGTTGGCTAGTGTGACAATAGGAAAGGGAAAGGGAAAATGTCTGGGAATAGAGGTGCCAGTGAGGAAGGGTAGCCCCTTTAGGAAGAATAAGAAGAGAGCTGGGTGGATCACCAGTTTTGATCCTGAATGTTGGCATTTCTGATTTTAGAGGTAGAGGAGTTCCAGGTACCAACAAGATCTGGTTGTGCCCACAAGAAGGGTGGCAGAAGTAAAGAGACAACAGCCATTGGACATGTGGCAATTCAAAAAGGAAAAAGCCAGAACTTATTTAGGCATCCAAGGTTTTGTTTTTAAAAAAGTGCTAGGGAGTGGATGTAGCTCAAGTGGTTGAGTGCCTGTTTCCCACATACAAGGTCCTGGCTTCGATCCCCAGTACCTCCTAAAAACAAAAACAAAAAACAAACATGCAAATAAACGAAAAAACCAACTCAGGGGAGCCAGTGATGCTCAGTAGTTGAGTGCTAGCTTCCACATTCGAGGTCCAGGGTTCAATCCCCGAGTCCAGTACCTCAAAAAAAAAAAAGTATATGTGGGGTGCAACAGACTAGGGTGAGGATAGGATCATTATATATTCTTTTTTATTAATTTATTTTTATTTATTTATTTTATAAGAGAAATTATAGGTGTACAGAAATATCATGCATAAAATTAAGAGTTCCCATATACCACCCTATAATTAACACTTTGCATTAATGTGGTACATTTGTCACAATTGATAAAAGAACATTTTTATAATTGTACTATTAACTATAGTCCATGGTTTACATTATGGTTCATTGTTTGTGTTATATAGTCCTATGTTGTTGGGGTCTTTAAAATTTTTATTCTAGTAACATATATACAACCTAAAATTTCACCTTTTAACCACATTCAAATATATAATTCAATGCTGTTAATTACAGTCACAATGTTGTGCTACCATCACCACCATCCCTTACCAAAACTTTTCCATTGACCCAGATAGAAACTCTGGACAATTTGAGCATTAACTCCCTATTCCCTACTCCCACCCTGGCCCCTGGTAACCTATGTTATAGTTTCTGACTCTGTGAGTTTGCTTATACTAATTATTTCATATCAGTGAGATAAAAAAATATGTCCTGGGTCTGGCTTTTTTCACTCAACATATCTTCAGGGTTCATCCATGTTGTCATATGTATCAGGACTTTATTCCTTTTTACTGCTGAATAATATTCCATTGTATGTACATACTACATATTTATCCATTCATTGGTTGATGGACACTTGGGTTGTGTTCATCTTTTGCAAATTGTGAATAATACCACTGTGGATATCATTGTGCAAATATCTGTTCAAGTCCCTGCTTTCAGTTCCTTGGGGTGTATACCTAGAAGTGGGATTGCTAGGTCATAGGGTAATTTTATACTTAGCTTTCTGAGGAACCACCAAACTGTCTTCTGCAGCAGCTGCACCATTTTACATTCCCACCAACGGTGAAGAAGTGTTCCTATTTCTCCACATCCTCTCCAACACTTATAATTTTCTGTTTTTTAAATAGTAGCCATTCTAGTGGGTGTGAAATGGTATCTCATTGTGGTTTTGATTTGCATTTCCCTAATTGCTAATGATGTTGAACATCTTTTCACGTGATTTTTGGCCATTTGTGTATCTTCTTTGGAGAAATGTCTATTCAAGTCTTTTCCCCATAGTTTAATTGGATTGTTTTGTTTTATTTTGTTTTATAATTTTTTTTTTTTTTTGAGGTACTGAGGCCGGAGATTGAACCCGGGACCTTGTGTGTGGGAAGCTGGCACTCAGCCACTAAGCCACATCAGCAACCCTGAGTTGGTTTTTTTGTTTGTTTGTTTGTTGTTTGTTTTTTAAGGAGGCACCAAGGACCAAACCTGGGACCTCCCATGTGAGAAGCAGGCGCTCAACCGCTTGAGCCACATTCGCTCCCCATGGGATTTTTAAAAATATATTCTGGATATCAAACCCTTATTGGATTTGTGGTTTCCAAGTATTTTTTCCTATTGTGTAGATTGTCTTTTTTACTTTCATCTTAAAGTCCTTTGATGCATAAAGCTTTTTAATTTTGCTAAAGTTCCATTTCTCTAATTTTTTCTTTTGTTTGTACTTTGGGTTTAAAGTCTAAGACACCATTGCCTATCACAAGATTCTGAAGATGCTTCCCTATGTTTTCTTCAAGAAAGTTTATAGTTCTGGTACTTATATTTAGGCCTTTGATCCATTTTAAGTTGATTTTTGTAAATGGTTGTAAGGTAGGGATCTACCTTCTTTCTTTTGCAAATGGAGACCCATTTGCAAATGGTTTTCCCAGCACCATTTGTTGAAGAGACTCTTCTTTCCCAATTGAGTATTCTTTGCTCCTGGTCAAAAATCAGTTGGCCATACCAGTGAGCACATGGAAAGATGTTCAAGGTTGGTCATCAGAGAAATGCAAATCAAAACCACAAAGAGATACCACAACCCACCCACTAGGATGGCTATTATTAAAAATAAAAAATAATAATAAGTGGTAAGGATGCAGAGAAACAGGAACCCTTATTTATTGTTGGTGGCATTGTAAAATAGTGTAGCCACTGTGGAAATCAGTTGGGCAGTTCCTCAGAAAATTGAAAACAGAATTACCATATGATCTAGCAATCCCACTTCTTGGTATATACCCAAAATAATTGAAAGCAGGGACTCAAACAGATAATTTGTACATAAGTGTTTGTTTATAGAGGCATTATTCCCAATAGCCAAAAGGCGGAAGCAACCCAAGTGTCCATCAACAAATGAATGGATTAATAAAATGTGGTATATACACACAATGTAGTATTATTCAGCCATAAAACAGAATGAAGTTCTAATATGTGCTACTACATGGATGAACCTTGAAAATATCGTGTTGAATGAAATAAGCCAGACACAAAAGAATAAATATTGTATGATCTCACTTATATGAAATACCTTGAAGAACCAAATTTTGGAGACAGTAGATTATAGGTTACTAGGGACAGGAAGAGGCAGTTACCTCTTAATAGGTGCAGAATTTTCTGTTTGAGGTGATGAAAAAGTTGATATAATGGATATTGGTGATGGTAGCACAATATTGTGAATGTAATTAATACTACTAAATTGTACACTTAAAAGTAGATAAAATAGGAAATTTTGAGTTGTATCTATGTTACTACAATAAAAAGTTTTTAAAATTTTTCTAAAAAAAAATTAGTCGACTATATATATATATATATATTTATTTTTTATTTTTT
>JAQZBX010022735.1:0-31340 GCA_029593785.1 Cabassous unicinctus | reverse complement strand
TCCCTCTCCTCTCGCTCCCTCCACAGGGTCTCTCACTCTCCCAAGTCTCCGGTACCGTGACCACCTTCGATGGCTGAAGGAGACTTCAAATAGGTGGGCTGGGTGGGGAAGAGGAAGGGCAGGACAACGGTAAGATAGGCTGAGGGAAGGGGCATCAGGGAAGTGAGGGGCTTGCCTGGTGCCCACCCCTGTCACTAGGCAGAGGCAGGCTGACCAGACCTCTGGGAATCTCTTTGGCTCACTGGCCAGGTGGCCCCTCTTAGTAAGGTTCCCGAGTCGCCAGTCCCTGTCTCGTGTACCCTCTCTGGCCCCAGACATCCACTCCTGTTGCACCTCCCCATTTACCATTTTGGTCCCATCCTGTCCCCTCTTGACTGCTCTGCCCTGGGTCCCAGCCCCAGCTGCCAACATTTGAGCATGGTTCTTTCGTGGCCTCTGTGGTCTTCAGGCTCACCCCCAGGGCTCAGCACCCGGGTCGGGTCTCTCCCCTGGGCCCCACCCCACCCCACCCCAGTAGCCATGCTCCCTGGTCTCAGATCCTCGAACCTTGAAATCCCCATCCAAGGCTAACATTTGAAAGGGGTAGGGCTGCCGAGGGTGTCTCCAGCCCCTCTTTAGTCCTTAATGGCTCAGGCTCCTTCCTTGGAAGCTCTCCTGGGTAGGTGGGGCAGAAGCAGATCTTTGTGGAGAGTAGCTGGACTGACCTAGCAATAAAGACCCTCTTCTGAGTTTTGCTCCCAAGGTCTCAGGTGACTGGGCAGTCCCTATCCCCTCACATTCCCTCGAGGTCTCCCACAAACAAAATTAGATTCCTTTTAGCCAGAAAGAGTGATGGGAGGCTTCCAATGGGGTACATCTGGGGGTTTGTGGGCCGGGGTGCCTAGAGCCTCCTGAGGTCAGAGTTCAGAGGTTAAAGGGAATGCAAAAGGAGCAGATGGCCCCAATTTGACCTTTACCAGCGAGGTCTGAGAGTCCTACCTTCAAGTGCAGAGCCCCCAAGACATTCAGTTGGGGCTGGACACACACCAAGCTACAGGGTTCCCCGAGGGGCAGGGGATGGAAGGGGATGCCCCTGTTCAGCCCCTGGGGGACCCACTTAGGGAAGAAGCAATGCTAGGGGTGAGGATGGGAGAAGCTAGTAGGGGACAGAGAGAAGAAAAGGGTCAGGGGAAGGGGACTGGTTTAGAAGGAGGCTGGGGGGAGGGAGGGAGGGCTTGAGACAGGTAGAAGCAACCCACCAACCACCACTGCCACTGGCCTTCAGAGGCAAAGTCCTTGTGGTAGGAGCGGGCGAGCCTGTGGCGGGGGTCAGACCTTGTCCAGCAGGGAACGCTGGCAATAGAGCAGTTGCTTGGGGGTCCCGTGGCGTCTGAAGAAGAAGATGGCGAGGCCCACCGCCAGCACCAGAAGCAGCAGCAGCACGGGCAGTACCACAGCGGCCACACTCACTACCCTGCTGTCCTCCTCGTCCACCTTGATGATGATCACCTCCGTCTCCTCCTTGGTCCCCTCATCCGGCTGGCCCCCCGAAGGGCAGCCCATCCAGTCCCGCAGGGCTGACTTGGGGTAGCCTGGCTCCACCTTCAGCTTCTGGTTGTTGAATTTCCAGTATTTGTTCCCCTTGTAGAAGTAGGTGAAGGCTGCAGGGGTCCGCAAGAAGATGGCAAGGAAGGCAAGGCATGGGGGCAGAGGGCAGGAGTGGCCCCAGAGAGAAGGGAAAGCCGTTAGTGGAACAGCCAGCTGAGCTCATCTCCTCAGCTGCCAAGCAGGGGTAACTGCAGTGCCAGGCTGGACAGGGGTGTGCCGACGGGCACGTGCATGGTCGACAGTCAGCACAGCACCTGGCACCTGGTAGGGCTCTACCGTTGATCATCTCAGCCTCTCCCCCTGCTTTTCCTTAACCCCCAGTCCCACCCTTCCCTCCTGGATATGTTCCCTTGTTCCTCTTACCTTCATTGCTGCCCAAGAATGACCCTCTGGGAGACTCAGGGATTCCTTCCCAGGCTTTGATGTTTTGGGGGTAGTCCCTGTCCACTGCCCGGAGTTCCTCATTGAAACGGTAGTACCTGGAGGAGAGGAGGGAAAGGGAAGTGGCCGGATGCTGGGTGTGTCCTCAGAGGTAGTGGGACCCAGCACTGAATTCACCAGTGGGCAAAGGGTGGCTGTGGCTGGGGTGGGGGCAGGGGTTTTGAGTAATGAGGGACTGCAGCTGAAAGAGGCGGAAGGAGGGGGTGGGAAGGAGGGCCCAGGCCGTAAGGAGCACCAGCATCCCTTAATCACAGTGCCCAGAGGACAGGGGGCGTCAAATGACCAGGTCTGCAATGGTGACCCGGTCATGGCCCACTCAGCCCCCAGTGTAGGCTGCCCATTGCTAGGCAACAGCAGAGGCTCAGCCAGCTCCTTCTCCACGGAAACCTCTCAGGGGTGAAGTGGTTCTTCCTCCAGAACTGAAGGAATCAGTGTGGGTTTCTGAGGAGAGAGGACTGGGGCTAAGGGATTGACATCTTACTTGTTTCCCCGGAAGAAGTAGGTCTTTCCAGTGGGCATCCAGAAGAGAGCGGCATCAATCTTGTCAGTTGGCAGCCCTCGGCCCAACTCCCTAATGTGCTTGGGGTAGCCAGGTTCCAGGGAAGCCTCGTCAAACACCCAATGCTTGTCTCCTGGGGAGGAGACGGAAGGGCAGGATCTGGGGTCAACTTGGGCTCTAGGATCTTTGGAGAAATCAACTAGAATCAGTTCCCCCAGTGAGACCCTCCCCACCTCTCCAGACTGAGGTGGAATGCTTGGTTACCTTTGAAGAAGACAAACTTGCCATCCTTCCTCTCATAGGCAGTGTTAATGGACGCGGGCAGTCCCCGCCAGAACTGACCGATGGGCATTGGGTATCCATCCATCACTTGGTTATTCCTCACCCGCCAAAACCAGCGCTCCTGGAAGCCAGTCAAGGTGGGAAGATACATTAGACCCATAGCCTAGTTCTCTGGCTCAGTCCCCAAAGCTTGCCCACTGCCCTTGTGCCTTGATTTTAGTTTTAGTCCTTCTGTTACTGTTTCCACCCAGCCTCTCTGCCACACAGCTCCTTCGCCCCCCCAGACCAGCCCACTTCTTCCTCCTCTCACCTTGAAGACAAACATCTCCCCTCGGAGCACGGCCACGGTGTCAAAGTTCCCGTCACAGATGTTGGGCCCATAGGTGGGGTTTTTGGGCTTATCAGGGACAGAGGGTCGGGAGGTAGACCTGGGTTGAGGAGGCATCTTGGTGGGGAACCCTGACTTGCTCCCTGGGACAGAGAACATGAAGGCCACTTCAGACTTGGTGGCAGAGGAGAAGGGAAGGATGGATAGATGGGCAGACAACATTCTTGGAAAGCCTCTGGGGGAGGCTGAGGCAATCAGATGGGAGGGGACAGAAAAGGTGGGATCAAAAGTGGGAGCTAAAGGAGGCAGGGTCAGATGAGGAGGTGGGGAGAGACTGTGTAGGGTTCGGATAGAGTGTAGGGCATTGGGGAGGAGAAGAAATGCACAGGCCAGAGAGACCAGGTGGGTGTACAAGCAGCAGAGAGAAAGGAGCAGGAATGGGGGTGGATTATTCACCATAAAGTTGTTGGATGCCCCGGAGGTCATCATCGGGCAGCATGAAGTTCATTGTGTCCATCCACTGGTAAAAGGGCGCCATGATGGCCGAGGGGTCATTGGAATGCTCAAGGCCCAGGGCATGGCCCAGCTCATGCACTGCCACCAGGAAGATATCATTCCCTGGAGGAGATGGGGATGCTTATGATGCCAGCCTGGGCCGCCTCTCTCAGACTCCCTCCTTTCCCACCAGAGGATTCAGTTTCACACCCACGCATGCCTGCCATGTTTTCCATCCGAAGTTACCAAATCATGAGAGCTAGCCTCATATTTGTCAGATGAGGCCCAAAGCCAGTCAGCAACCTCCTCTGGATGGAGGAGAGAGAGTGCTCTGGGGCAGGATCCCAGGGAGACCTGTGTTAAGGGAAGCTGAGGCCCTCTCTGGGCCTCAGTTTCTCTCAGGAGCTTGATGTGATATTGCCTGGAAAAGTGGGAAAGAATGCTTTGAAGTCTTTGTCTGGTAAGGCAGTTAACAGGCAAGAGAAAAGATCTGCTTTGAGTAGCTCAAGACAGGATTCCTGCTTTGGTTGGAAGTCACACCTTTGTGGTCCCTTCTAGTCCTAAGATTTGGGGGTTTGAGGTTTTGGGAGGAGGGAGTAAAACCCTACCTACGAATAACCCCTGACTCTCCCTGGAATAAGAATTCCAGGACTACCTCACTTACCACTGAGATCCTCATTCCGGACAGTCCAGGGCTCGGCAGCGTCAAAGTGGGTGTCCCCTCCGATGTTGGGGCCAGGGAAGTAGGCGTGGGCCAGGAAGCCACCCTCGCCATCAAAGGGCGTGCTGTCACCATGGAAGCCCTCAGCAAAGAAGATCATGATGTCGGCTTGCTTTTCATGGCCCTCACGGATGTAGGCATAGGGGACCTCGCGGAAGCGCAGTGGTGTGGCACTCTCCCACACGCGGAATGCCTTGCGAATGGCCTCGAAAGTGGCATACTCGCCCACCTTGGGGGTGTAATTCTGGATGCTGAGGTCCAGCCACGTGGGAAGAGGATGGGCATGGGTTAGGACAACAAGAGCAAAATTCGCCTTCCCTGTGCTCTCCCAGCCACCTTTGCCTCACCCGCTCTTCCTGCTGCCTCGTGATGCCCTTACCCTAAGAAGTGAGGGCGTGGGGCTCCCCCAGACTTTGGCTCTCTGGCACTGGGCTGCACCTTCTGCTGAGTGCACACCCCTCCAGGATTACAGCCATTTTCTTCCCCACTACTGAGAATGCTTCCCAGGAATGTAGGGGGGAGAGGGGTAGGTGGGGAAAGGTAACTAGCTACGAGAAAGGCTGCTTGCCTGTTATACTCACCAGAAAGTGATCTCATTATGCTGCCACTTGAGGCCCTGGATGGCATAACGCTTCCTTCGAACATTAGCCTTGATCTCCGCTCCAAACTTGTCTGGAACACCACAGCGGGGGCGCTTCATGGCCCTGGGGTGGGTTAGGGTGTGAGGATTGGGGTCAGTGCCGTGTATGAGAGAGATGGGTCCTCCAGGGAAGAAGGGGAGTGTCTGGGACCAGGGTCAGTGCAGAGTAAGGCTCACTGTGTGGGTGGGTAGGGTCAAGGTTATGAGGCTGGGGTGAACATGAGAGGGTCAGGATCAGGATGTGGGGATGGGGGATGGAGGGAAGGAGCCAGGCATTTCGGTAGCAACATCAATGTCAGTGGGTAGTGGGACAGAAGAGTTTCTTCCAGGCTCTAGCACTTACTTCATGGTGTCTGCATCGGCCTTGCCTGTCACTTGCAAACCGTAGAACCTCTGCATGGCAGCGATGGCAGCTGAGAGCGACTGGGGTGAGCGCTGGGTGTGGGTACGCAGGTCCCCGGGGGGCAGGTAACCATACTGCTGCAGCCAGGCCTATAGGGAAAGGAAAGCCAGGCCTGCCTTAAAGCATCCCCGCCCAGCCCGGGGGGGCCTCTGCCTTGCCTGTGGTACCTGGCATGCACCCTCTGCTTGGCGAGGAAAGGGCCACGGGCTCGTGGCCTGGCTCTGGCAGGGGGACTGGGGGAACTCCCATGCTGGACCTAAGCTCTGGCCCAAGGCCAGGCATAGCTTGTCCCCTTGGAGCTATGAGCTCAACAGGGGTGGGGAGCCACAAGCTCCGGACTTTGGCTCCAGCTCTACAGAGGAAGGGGGCCTTCATGGTTTAATAGAGAGTTCTAGGAGGTCTTCTCAGAGCTGGGATTCCTTCCAGCACTTTTCTCCTCCATGTCAGTGTTCTTGCAAATACAATAGGATGTCCCACCTGGGAATGGGTGGAGGGTGGGTGCAGGCTGAAGGAACTCTGCTTTTGGGCCTGGCATGAGGCCCTCCTGGGGCATACTCCACGCCCTCAGGACACGATCCATATAGAAAGGAGAGCAGAAAAGGAGCTGGGGCTGAGGCTAGGCCTTTGCAGGTGGTGAGGTGGGTGATTCAGCCCCAGAGCCAGCATCCTGCCACTGTCCCTGTCCAAGCAATATCTGACCTGGGGCTGGTGGGACCTATAGGCTTGTTTAAGGTTCTCAGTAGCCCAGAGAGGGAGTGGGAGATGGGGGTGGTGGTGGAAGCTTGGTGACTGTATTTTATTTCTGGTATGTTGTGAATTGTTCATAATATAAAGGCTGGCATATTGCCTGAATTAAAGTTAGGCTTTTGGTGTTTGAAATGTACATACACTGCAAGGCCCTGTGCAGGAAGTCAGCCTTTATTGTAAAACAACTGACTATTTTCATAAAGCCTGGAAAGTAAAATGAACCAAGTTGTATGTGGAATATAAAGATATTTATAGTCTCCTACAGGGAGATACTACCCAGACTGCCCTGGTCCCTGGTCCAGCTTTGTCTTCCTAAGAAATCCAGAGTGGGCTAGGTTGCCTAGGATGGGAGCTTGGAGGGTGGAGGGGTACAGGCTGCTCTGTGTGCTGCATCCACCACTCAGCACACTCCGGGGTCCAAGGATGGATCTCCATGTGTGCCCTTCACCTTCAGGCCCAGGCCCTGGGTGTTAGAGCAGTGTCTTTGCTCTGGGAATGGGGGTGATTCAGGAGCAGCTGACTGGGGACCTGAGCCCACAGCGGCAGGAATTGCAACACGGTTCTGGGAAGTGATCCCCCAAGGCTGACCCTGAGATATAAACAACCCAGCCTTTCTCCAGCCAACAGGCCAGGCCAGAACCACCCCAGCACCACAGGGCTCTGAGAGCCCCTCCTCAGGGGTAGAGGAGCGAGTGAAGTTTAACCTCTGGTGTACCAGAGGGGAGCCAAGCAGGTCCCAGGCTGCTCTCTGGGAGCTGTGGGCTTGTCCTGACCTGTGCTGGCTGATGCCACAGCCAGCGCCCGCAGGAGGCCTGCTGTGGCCTGTGCCCAAGTATGCAGGAAACTCCCTTTGCCCCTAGCCTCACCTGTAGGGCAGACACACCCTAGGCCTATGACCCCTGGTCGGGAAACAGCTGCTTCGGGCTTTGGGGAAGGATGGGAGTGGCCTACTCTTGGAGCTGGAAGGCCAGGCCCCTTCAATCCTCAGAGAGCAAAGCTGAGGAGAATCTGCTAGGGCAGGACAACAGAAGGCAGGGTGGTAGAGAGGCGAGGAGAATCCACACCCAGGAGCCTCAGGTAAACCCCTCTCCCTAAGGCGTCTTTTAAGAAGGTAGGCAGGTCTAAGAATTCACACACACAACTTTTACCCCACACTCTATAGAGCAAAATGGAGACTTAGTCAAGAAGTTACTTCCCTTGAGTCAAGAGAGCCACAAGGCCTGGAAGGGAAGTACATCCGTCCCTCTCCTCCTCCCAGGCCCAGACCTTCTTCCCTTCATCTCACAGGGGCAGCCTCTGAGCAAAGTAGGAACCACAGAGAAGACTATGAGGTTGGAACCACAGAAGAGAGGACTCTTGTGTCTGCGGCTGGATGGGGGAAGGGCCAAGCATCAGACAGGCCAAGGGGAGGAGAGGGCAGTCCTGGACTGGTACAGGACCGTGGGGGGCCTGGTGGGAGGGGCCTGGCTGCCTGAGGCCTGGGGCGCCCCAGCTCTCTCTCCAGATTGGCCTGGAGAGGGAGCAACTATTTTGAATCAAAGAACTGTCGGCGGGCTGTTTTGAGGAATGAGGGATACAAGGTATTCTCCTAGGGAAAGTCAGGGGGACTCCACCTCTGGCCTAGGGTTCTGGCAGGGCTAGGAGTGGGGAGATCTGTCTCTACAGCAGACTCTGGATCCTAGCCTGGGGGCCTGCTCCTCCCTTCCTCTGCCTCCCACCCCTCCTCTCTGTACCAAAAGCAAATGGTGGTTCTGGCACTGGGTCTGCCCATGACCCACTTAAATAGAGCCAGGGCTGCCGCTCCTCCCCTAGGGGGGCTGGCAGGCAGTGGAGGGAAGGCAGGCAGGGAGAGTGAAGTTGGCAGTGGGCAGCCTCCCAGGAGTCCAGTCTCCTTTTGTTAAGGGCTCTCCCCTTCAGGCCTCAGATGAGGACTCCAGGCCTGGGAAAAAGTTGCAACCCCCCACTCCCCAGTCAGGCTGAGCCCCCAGCCCCAGGGCAGATTTTCACTCTCCTAGAGACACACTTTTCCCTTCAGCCCAGATCCCTTCGGGGACTGGAGAGAGCTGTTCTTTCTGGAAAGGTTTCCTCAGGGGGTGGGACCAGGGCTGGGACCAAAGCAGAGGAAGCCAAATCCAGATCCCCTCCCCCTTCTCCGGCCCTTCCGGGCCCCTCCCGACCGCACCCAGGCCCTCAAAAAGCTGAGTGGGTTGGGATGACCCAAAATAAGAAGCTGATTAAATCCGTCTCCCACCTTCACCCCAAAATAAAAGAGAGAGAGAGCGAGAGAGGGAAAGGGAGAGAGAGAGAGAACCTCCCCAGACAACTCCCACGCGGCTTCTTCCCTGCCCCAGTGGGCCAGCACCGGAAAGGGGTGGGGGAGCCCAGGTCAGTCAAGGGATGTGCAGGCGCCTAGGGCCTGGGCCTCTTCCCACTCCCCGGGCTACGCCCCCAGTCTCCCCGCAATTAACACGGAAAAACAATTAAAACAAAAAAGGGCCTGAAGGCGCCGACCCGGGAGGCGGTGCCGGCGGAGCCGAGCCCCCAGCTCACAAGGAAAGCTTTGTGTATACGGAAATGCGGCCAGGGCGCCAGTCCGGCGACCCTCGACGCCAAGGCTCTCGGCCCCCGGACCGGGGCACAGCAGGGTCCTCCCAGGGGGGGGGGTGCGGGGGGGGCAGAGACCCTGGCCGCTCCGCGCCGTCCATCCACGACCTCACCTAGCCAAGAATGAGCCCGAGGATGGCCCAGGCAGCTCTGGGAGGCGGGAAGGGGCGGCCGAGGCGGGGGTTGGGGGGAACCAGAACCTTTCCGCGCTTTCCACTGAGACCGCCCTGGCTGCCCAAGTGCCCGCGGAGGGCGCGCTGTCTCCGGCTCGCGGAGTGCCGGGGCGGGACAGCGCTGGAGAGCTGGAAAGTTGAAGCAACAACAAACTCTCGCACATGACAAGTGAGGACAGCGCGGGCTTTGAGCGGAGTCCAAATATTTATCAGGCTCCCAACCAGTTCCAGAGCTGAGCTCAGAGCCCAGGGGAATTGGGGAAGAGGGAGGGAGTCGGGCTCCAGCGGTAAATTTCTTCCAAGACAAGGAAGGAATGGGAAAGAAAATCTGGAGGAGGGGGGATGGAGGCTGGCAAAAGTTGGACCGATTTGGAAGTTAGGGGATGAGGAGGGGAAGGAAAAGGAAGGGGATCCTCCAGGCCCGCGCAGCTGAGACCCTGAGAGCCCTTCTCTCCGAATGGGGGCTGTCCCCCTGGAAACCCCCGGGCTCGTCCCCAAGTTGGGCGCGACTCGGGGAAAGGCCAGAGGAACTTACTTCGGGGCTGAAGCTGCTGCTTTGGGCTGAGCCGAGGGAGGCGAGCGCGGTACCCAGCGTGAGCAGCGGGAGCAGCAGATTGCGGGCAGGTCGTGGGGCGCGAGACATGGTCCGCGACAGTCGGGGCAGCAGACTCCGCGGCGGGGCCCAAGCCCTGGGGTCGCGCCGCCACTCCTCCGGGGTGCCTTTGTTTTCAGTAGTCCCTGGATTTGGCTTCCTAGAGCGCTGCGGGCTTGGAGATGAGGGGTTTGTTCTTCAAAGTGCCACTCCACTTCTTTTCCGTTTTCTGATCTTTCTTTTGCTTAGTCGGCGAACTGGGTCGGGATATCTTCTCACTCTCTCCTCTGGTCCCTCCCTTCTCCCGCAGCCTCTCCCCCGCCCCCGCCCCAATGCCCTCCTTTCCTGGTGGGGACGTGGTTGTTTCAGCCTGAATCCAATTACAGCCAAGAGCTGGAGGGAAAAAAAACACACACACACAACCCTAAGTTGTCTTTCTGTGGTGCAGACTGCCATCTGCAGGGGTTGAGGCCAGGGGCTGGGAGCAGGGGGCTATGGTGGGGGACCCAAGGGAGACGGGATGTGGGAGGCTTTCTGCTCCTAAGCATATTTTGGGTGGTTTGATTCCTCTGGTATTCAGCGTTTGTCTCACCTCAGAGTGGGAATTATGGGGAGGCTTGGCAGCTGAGGCTAACAGGAGCTTCAGGGTCTGGAATGGGGTGTAGTGGGGGGCGTCCCATCCATGCCCATGAGACCTGGGTTAGGACAAGAGAACAGTATTGTAACAGCTGGGGGCCTGTCTCTTGTCTGCTGGTACCTAACTCAACCAAATTGAAACTTTTGTCCCTTATTCTTAACAGCCACCTCCCTCTGAAACAGTAATAAAACCCAAGTACCAGCCACAAACCCCATGATAATGGATATGAGGAGCCAATCCTTATAGAAAGAAGACTGCACTGCCATTATTATTATCATTATCGTTTGCAATGCCTGTTCCTTAAATTAGAACTGGCTGAGGACAAAAGGGGTGCAAGCCCATATTATATGGGGAGAAGCAAATCAAATATAGTGAAATTGTTTGAAAAAAGGTATTGGGAGGTAGGACTGAGATTTAGCCTGCTCTACCACGCAAAGGAGGCAATTCCTTAGAGAAAAAGCTCCTGCTTCAGGGACAGACTAGACTCAGAACAAAAGGTGGAGGTATGTAAGGAAGGGGGAGGTCTGGCTGAAGCAGACAGTGGGAAAGCAGATAAGAGGTTGAGAACTAGATCTGGAAAAGCTGCACAACGGAAGCAGGAAAAGTGTGGGAGACAGAAAACTCAACCATCAGCGAAATCTAAGATCCAAGAATTGCATTTGGTCAGCGAGAGAGGAAGGAGGGAGTAGGGGTAGGGAGGAAGGGAAAGAAAGCAAGGGAAGGAATAAGAGAGGCTGGACAGAAATTAGGTCAGGTAGGAAGCTCCAGAAATCCTAGGGATCCAGGAATGACCACACATTTGTGGCAGAGGAACAGAGGAAAAATCCAATTCAATGTACTGGAACGGGAAGCAAAGGCCCTTTCCCCCCAGAATCCATTGAAGGAGCCACAATCAATAAAATGGCAGGCCTCCAGGTCCTGGGCAGCTTCCAGGGTTGTGGCTGGTAAATGGTATTAGATACCCATCCCAGTGACTGTTTTGGGGACTGAGCATCTCCAGGGCTCCCCTGCATAAACTGGGGTGGGGGAGGGGAACGCCTCTCTCCAACCAACCTCTGGAATTCAGTCAGAACCTGGAGACCTAAGACCCAACTCTTTAGCTGAACATGTAACCCGCATGTCTGGGTCTTTGTGTCAGCCTTCCCAGTGGGGGTATCCTCCTGGGCTATGTATCAGAACCCTGGGAAAACTGGCAACAGTTTTTTGCCAAGAAATGGACCTCATTAAAGCATTTATTAAATGCTTAATTGCACTTGGCCTGAGCTGTGAGTGGGCTAAGGGCTTGAGTGCCTGGCTAAAATGAGGAAAACTCCTGCTCCCTTTTCATGTTTCCAGAGCAGTCACTGCTATAGTTAGGTCAGTCCTAGAGCCTGAAAAGGCAGGGGAAAAGTCCCAGAACAAGATTCACCTGAAATGGAATGGGCTGAGGACACTGAGCCAACCCTTCCAGGCAGTGATCTTATAGCATGTTCTTCCTGGTGGCTGAGCTCTTGCCCTGAAGAGAGATGTGGAACATAAAAACTCCCTTTTGATTGGGATGAGGCATCTAGGTGATAGAAAAGAAAGTCAGAGAGAGGCTGGGAAATGGGGCAGGAGTTTCTTTTTATTGACTTGGAGATGGGGTCTGCAGTGAAACCCCTTTGGGTTTAAGAGCATTTTTCTGCTTCCTTTCCTCTTCCTGCAACTTCTCCTGCTGCCTTAGTTGCCATGCCTGCAATCCAGCATCCATTTCCTGTGACAGTAGTACAACTCGTCTCTGAAACAGACAGGAAAACAGTGTGGATAACATCTGGGTCTTGAGCTCTGCACCATATATCCTTTCATTTACAGATCAAAGTCAGAGGTTTCAGCTGGAAATGACACTGCTGACTAGGGAAGGGGTGGGACAAAGTCCTGGGTCTCAAGGCAGAAGGGAGGCAGCAAAATGTGGGGCAGAATGTCTACAATTGGGTCTTGCTCTAGGAGTGCCCCACACGTCTCACCATGCTGTTACAACCTTGGTGTGAGGTGCCTATGTTAGCTTAGGTACTAACACAGCTTAAGACAAATTACAATTTAAACTTTCCTTCTCAGATTGGGGCTGTAGCCACTCACTGCTAGTTCCTCCCTTTGGGCTTTTCTCCGAAGCTGGCCTTTCATTGGGGGAGCAGGGCGGCCATCTGCCGATATAAGTGAGAGAAGAGGCAGGTGTTAGAGGTGGCCTGCAGCATCCTTTACTAGCACTGTGACAGGAATGAGTGAAGAACCAATCTCTAGCCCCTTTCTTCTATTTCACAACCACTGTAGCTTTATTCTCCTATAACATGTCCCTCATCTTCAAGGGTGAGGTAGAACAGACCCACCAAGAATAAGCTGAGTTCCTAGTTTCACTTAACCCTCTTTAGCCTGGAGGATTCAAGGTGCTCTGCAATGCTGAATCTCCTGTTTTAGCTTCAGAAACACTCCACTGATGCCTCCCTTCTGGCCAAATCCCCATCCTTATGCTCTAAACCCCTTCTGAAAGTGTCTTTTTCTTTTTCTCTTTCTCTCTCTTTTTTTCTGTCCCTCCCTTCCTTCCTACCTTCTTTCCTTTCTTCCTCCCTCCTTCCCTTCCTTTTCTTCCTCTCTCTCTCTCTGTAAAGGAAAGAAGCTTTTCTGAAGGGAGCCTGCTATCCTCAATCCTCATTCATCTATCCTTCTCTCTCTGAGAGGCTCACTTAAGCAGCCTTTCAAAGGGCTCTTCCAGCATTTGGTTCGGAACTCTCAACAATGTACTCACCACACGGAAGGGCAATGCTGCCTAACTTTTAAAAACACATGTCCCTTTTTGAGAACCATAAAAGTATTATCACCACCTCCCATCCTGGGGAGCTCCAATTTGGAATTGTCTTCTGCTTATCCTCCCTAGTTAAGAAGATCCGGTCAAGCTTTACTTTCCGTGGTCGTAGTTTAATTGACAAAATAAACAACAGGGCCTCTTCCCCCAAACTCCGTTTTCCAAATATAAAGTTAAGTAAGTTTTCCACTCAGACACGCTCCCACCTGGACAATGCCCCCACGCCCAGGGGCGTTCTCTCTGGGTGAAAATCTCCGAAGGAGAGTTAACTGTCAGATCAGCGCTCACCCGCGTAAGACCAGTCTGGGAGCTCCGTAAGGGGTCCATAGCCGGAGGGGTTAGCAGCCAGGCCCTGACTAAGAGGAGAAAAACAGTCGGTAAGCATCTGGCCCGACTCTTGGACCCCCACCTCCTCGGCCCCTGACCCCGCCCCCGGCACTCACCGGAGCCGCCACTGGCTCCCCGCCCGAGCCGCCGCGCTGCAGTGCAGCCACCGGACACCTGCTTGGAAAACGGAAGTTAAAGGAAAGGCCTCGCAACCAGCTCGGGTGCGGGTGAGGGAAGCAAGCCCACTACCCTCTAGCTCCCGAGTCCACCCCACTCACTCGACAGCATAGTTCCTAAAGCAGCCATGCTGTCGCAGAGAAGCCGGAAGTGGGCATGGCCTCGGCGACCACGCGCTAACCTACGAAAGACCTGGAAGTCGCCATCTTGAATCTGGTTTTCCAGTCATGGGCTCCGCCATCTTGGGCCATCGTACGGAAGGGAGGGACAAAACAGCAATCCGAGTTCTTTCAATCGAGACCGGTCTTTCTGCGCATGCGTTTTCAGGGATGGCCTCATCCTCAGACTGCAACGTACGCAAACAGTTCCCCCGACCTCCCCTCAGCGGCCTTTAGTTCTTTGAAATTCAGGTAACTTTTCTCAGAGGAGTAACATCCACATTACCTCATTATACAGTGTCCCGCGTCAATGTTTGTCACATTTTCCCCTGGCTCCAGCCAAATCTAAAGTAAATCAGAAAACTGGGCTTTCATTTCAAACTCATATATCCGAAAAAATTTACTGAAGAAATTTTACGCGTCAAGTGCTTTACTAGGCGTAGTAGAGTGTAAGGAGAGCAAAAACAGACATTTTCTTATCCTGATAGTGTTAGCAGTCTAGAGGAGAGAGGACAATAATCAAATGATCACACACATTAATATAGCCTGACAGCTGAGAGGAGTGCTGGGAAAGGACGCTGTCTTGGTGCCTGTGAGCAGTTAAGGGAAGCTTGACCTAGAGTAGGTGGAAGGGATATTGGCATTGAGAACTGATTCCATTTTCATAAGAGCAACCACCACACATTGCCAAATATAGTTAATGCAACAACTCTGTGAGGTAGTACTAGTGAGTGACAAATCCAGAACTTTCTTTCCCTCCTTTTTGTCACTTGCTATTCAGTACTGTCTTGGAGAAGTCATTTAGTCTTAATTTCTTCATTCAAAAGAAAAAAAAACAACTTATTAATATAGCACATTTGTGAAAACATTTTAAAGGTGAGCGTGAAAGTGTTTTATAAATGGTGAAGCTCCTTTGAAAGTGCTCACTACTGTGTGCTAGGCTAGACACTCAAGCACTTGCTGACTGGGGAACCTGAGAGAGTGGAAGTTTATAATTTCCTTCTCTAAGACTGGGAAGTTTTTCCACAGGAGGTGGCTCCAAGCTGTGGTTTGAAAGAGGGGAAGGGTGGATCCTGTTTTAAGAAGTAAAAGCTGTTATTTTGATAACAACAAGAATGGTATAGAGTAGGGCTGAACCAGAAGAGAGGATGGGAGCAAAAGAAACTTGGCTAGAAGCCAACTGATAGACATTCTCCACCCACCAAAAAGGGGAGTAAGACAATAGAGTGCCATTACTGTCTTACATCCATATATTTCAGTTTTACTTATCAAAACACTTCCTTATAAATGATTTCATTTGATTTTCATAATAAACTTATAAAGTAGGTAAGGCAGTCCAGGAAGCAATCATTTTATATATTGCTTGTAGTTTTTCAGATATCAGGAAAATGAACCAAAAAGTGACTTGTTGATTTATTGTTTTAAAGTTAGTGGTAGAATAAAGACTGACACCTTTCCCTGCCTCCATGAGCCTTTGTCTGGTGCTGAGATAGAGAGCTGAGGTAAATAGTTTACAGTTGGGGAACCAAGTGGTAGAAGTCAAGGGCTTGAAGAATAACCAAAGTGTCATTGTTCAGGATTGGCAGGAAAGAAGAGACGTTGGCACTACAACTGACACTATACAAAGGAGTTGAACCAGCACCATTCCTATTTCCTAGTAGCACACACACTAGGGAGACACCACTGATTTGCAAAATCATAGAAAAGGGCACATGTATTAAAGTGAGCAAATAACACAGACAATATGAATTCCACATGCAGAAGTGAACACATGTGATCATTTAGTAGCTGCGGGAGTCAAGGAGCCAGAACTGGTGGATTTTGGGAACAGGATGGGAAGTTTGATGGGAGTTGGGAAATCTGGGAGGAGAATGGTCTTTGGAAGGAAGACAAGTTCAGCCTTTGACGTGGTTAGTGTGATGTGGCAGGGGGACAATCCATGGTTTGTAAATAGCAGGAAATATGGATTCGAATTTTGAGAGAGAGTGGAAGTGTGAGAGTGCAAGCTGACATCATCAGCATTCACTGGGACCTTGTGGAACACTGTGGGAGGAGGGGGTCAGGCACCTGGACAGCACTCTTTGATGATTTCATCAGTCTCATAAGCCACAGGAAACCAGCTTCATTATCCCAAATGAGATGTCTTTCAACCTTTGGGCTTCATCTGGCAAAGGCTGCAGTAAAGGGCAATGTAAAGCATCAGGATTCTCAGCTTCATGTTTTCCCTCTTGGATGCTGACAGCCTGGGCAACAGAAGAAGACCACTTTTTCAGTGTTTCTTCTGTCCACAAAACAATTCCATTTAAACTAATTTGCTTCTCAAGGCATTATGGCCTGTATTTGTCTTTAGCCTTTTTTCATACACTCATGTTTTTATTTAAGATGCTTATTCAGGGAAACAGATGTGGCTCAAGTGATTGGGCTCCCACCTACCATATAGGAGGTCCAGGGTTTGATTCCTGGGGCCTCCTGTTGAAAGGCGAGCTGGCCCAAGTGAAGAGCTGGCTGGAGCTGAATGCTGGCCTGTGCAGAAGTGCTGGCCCGCACAGGAGTGCTGGCCTTCACAGAGTGCTGGCTCGCGCAGAGAGCTGGCGCAGCAAGATGACACAACAAAAAGAGACACAGGAGAGACAACAAGAGACACAGCAGACCAGGGAACTGAGGTGGTGCAAGAGATTGAGCACCTCTCTCCCACTCTGGAAGGTCCCAGGATCGGTTCCAGGTGCCGCCTGAAGAAAAGACAGACACAGAAAAACACACAGAAAGCAGACAGTGAGCGCAAAAACAACGCAGGGGGTGGGGAGAAAAAAAACAAACACATGCTTATTTAAATATCCTTCTACCCTGGCAGGTCTATTTATAGAGCTACTTTTGTACAAATGCTTTGCTCTGGGAAATTAGGTGCTTTTTAATGATTGTGATGAATAAACGATGACAGAGAACATAAGTGAAGCTAACTCTGGGTAGTTGATTCCACCTCATTTTACAATCTTTTCCCCTTTTTGCATGCTTGTGACCAAATTCTAAGGTTGAGGAAGTTGTGGAGAGAAGGAAGAGAAGGAGAGAAGAGAGAGAAGAGAAGGAAGAGAAGGAGAGAAGGAAGAGAAGGAGAGAAGTTGTGGAAGTTGTGGAGAGAAGAATGCTTGGGAAGTAACTTCCACATTCTGTCATTGTCTTACTACTCAGGATATAAACCATCCACCCACACACATACACTGATTTGCATATTATGTCCTTATTACTTACATAATTTATTGTAACAGACTCCTTTTCTTTTCTCAGGGCTGTCAATCCCTGCTTAATTAGTACTTGGTTAAATTCTGTATCAAATGACCCAGCTTCAAGATGAAGCTTCAAGATGAAGCAATTGTGACCTCAGGCTACCGTCTTCTTTCTTGCCTGGCAGCTGGGAAGTTTCTTAAGCTGTGTGTGCCTTTCCACCAGTCTGGTCTTGAAGGTGGGTGGCTAAGAGGCCTTCTGTGCATTTCTGCAGAGCCACAATCTTGGCTTTACAAAATGTCAAAGCTAGACTGTCCAAAAGGTACAAAAAGTTGTATTATTTACAAGTCATCTTTTAGGCATAAAACCTTGTGAAATATTTCTCGATTCCTTTTCTTGAACTAGTCCAGCAACTCCCTCTTTCGTAGTGTCCACGCTACTGCTAAGGCTCTTCAGATGAAAGGTGCTTAGAGTACTCCAGCCTCCCAGGAACCCTTAGCCGGGACATTTTTGGTTAAGTGCTGCCGCCTGGCGACAACTCAGCTGCCCAACACCCCCTTCCCGGCTTGGTGGAGACCACAGCCTTTAATTTGGGATTTCCAAGCTGACGCCGTAGCTCTCCCGAGGGGGCGGGGAGTTGGGAACCCAGGGTGGAAGAGATGCCCTTCCGGGAGACCCCTCCCCCCGCGGCAAGTTGGCGCCGGCCCATCTCCCCGCCGCCCCCACCCAGATGGGGCTTCCCAGTCCCGGGTCCCTTCGAGTTTCAGCCAAGCATCCCGGGGATAGAGACAGGGGTTGCCACGGTTTGGGGCTCCCGCCAGTACCCGTAGGGCCGCCAGCTCGAGCTGGATTGGGAGGGAAGGAAGAGGAAGCGTTCTTCCCAATGCAGGGCATTCCTGGGGCTGAGGACGCCTCTCTAAGGGCATCCGCGGTCATTTTCGAGCCCCGCCGCAGAGCGACTGTGCGGAGCAAGGAGGACAGAGGAGCGGTTGCGCGGCCTTGGGGTTCTCGGACCTTTACGCCCTTCTTCAGCGCCCACCACAACCACCTTTTCTAGTGCTTCCTGGAGCACGGGGAGGGAAGGGAGCTCCTTGGCCAGGTGGAAGGGACGCCGGGTGGGGTTGGGTCCTTGTCCCCCAAGGCACAGCCTGGTTCGGCCTGGCAGCTGCAACTCGAAAACAGAGCCCACCGAGCTTTTCAGAAGGTCATCGAAGGCGGGCGGTGGCTGGGATTGGGGTTTGGGAATGTGAGATCCTGGGGCCGGAGACACGGAAGCTAGGGCCAAGCGATATAGGGAAATATGGGAAGGAGCGGGGGCGAGGATAGGTGGAGCGAGCGTGGGAGAAAGGTGCAAAGGTGAGCGCAGCCGGCCTGCTGGGTGGGGGCGGGCCTGGGGGGGTCGGGGATTGGAACCGCTCGAGGGAAAGGCCCACGAGATCGCGGAGGACAGTAGGAGAGGAAGCCGGCGGGGACCGGGTAGGTGAGGGCTTCTGGAAGGAGTTCACGCTTAGGAGTTTGCGGTTCAGCGCTTGTTTCTTGACCCACCTGCTTTGCATGAACCTAAGCACTCGCCTCCCTCTGCGACCCTTTGGTGGTGGTCGCACCTGGCTCTCGCCTACGGGAGAAGAGCCTTAAATGAGGGGCTTTCCACTCACTCCCAACTCCATTAATGATACAAAAAAGGCTGTTTTAAACCATTCTAGGGTTCCCTGTAAAACTGTGAAAATCATACCCTACTCCCTCTCTTCAATCTATTACCACCCAACAGAATACTCCTTGTTTGGGAGCCAGAGCAGTGGCACTGGGGGACCTGGAGGGCAAGTTCAAGGACATTCTGGGGAGACCATCCAGCTGGGAAATCAGTCTAGGAGGAACAACATTGTTTGAATGAATCCAGCAAATATTTATTGACTGTCCACATGTGCGGGGCCCTGGGGATACAGTGTTCAACAGAGCTCTTGTAACACTTACATTCTAGGGTGGAGGCAGACAACAAACAGCTCCAGGCGGTACTAAGTGCCAAGTAAGAGAAGTGAAGCAGTGTGGAAGGAATAGAGATTGACAGAGGCAAGGAGTTGCTCTTTCAGAAAGGCCTCAGGGCAGGCCTCTCTAAAAAAGGGTGGTGTTTGAGAGGAGTCTTGAATGGAGTTGAGGGAATGAACATTATCACAGTCAAGAATGTTCTAAGGAGAGGTACTAGCAATTGCAAAAGCTCTGAGGTGGGCACGTGCCTTATGTGTGGCAACTGCAAGGAGGCCAGTGTGGTTGGAATGGAGTGAGAGGGAAAGCAGGGGCCAGTGCCAAGAGGGGCAGCTTTAGATCTATCTTCGTAGGATTCCTTTTACTTACAACTTGGACTTGACTCCAGAATGGGGTTAAGTGGCAAGCCAGCTGGGCAGCAGCCTGGGTCTAAAGAGACTAAGTACTGTTGGGATAATTCAGGCATTTAGTACCAGTGAACTCTGATTTCTGTCTATGACTCTTGGTGCAAATTTGCTCCTGCTCACTGACATACACGGAATCCTTGATGAGCCTTACCTGGACTACCTGTTTATGGTATAATTTTGCAACAAGCAGGTGCAAGTTGCAGAGTATAGACCAGCTGACAGTTGCCTAAAGGCAGCAGTTACAGTGGAATTCTGAAAATGCCTAATGCACTGTGAAATGCCACTCCCTGAGGATGAGAGATTTATGCTATTGTCTACATTTTAAATAGTTTGATATGCCTACCAAGAAGTTGTTTGCTTCAGAAAATTGCATATGATGAATTCATGTAACAATCTCTAATTCTGACTATAAAGAGAGAGACTTACAGGTTTTATTCTAAGAAAACCAGTTTCCCCCTCACCTCTGCTAAGGAAACATTGAGCAAATATTTTGGTTTGAAGGGGTGCCAACTCAACCTCCCAGGGTGCCCACGGCTTACTATGACCCTGGTTGCCTCTTACCTGGTGACTCATGCATCACCTGAACCAGTTAGGAATCTGAGCTGTGAGTGGACTTGCTCGTTGTTCAGATGGGTACCTGGCTTCCCTTGGCCTGTATTTACCTTACATAGAGGCCAAAATGGCCCTGAAACTCTTGGGATGGGACTGCATAATTCCATTGCCTTACCCATGGCATCACATGCTTTCTGCAGGTCTAAGGACAATACTGAGTGGGAGATGAGGAGGAAATGGAATGAAGGGGAGAAGGAAGTAAGTACTCAGTAGACATTGGTCAACAAGGAAGTCCCCGGGCTGAGGTAAAGGAGAGGAGGAGCTGAGATTCACAGTGGAGAAGGTGCCTGGAGGCGGGCTGGCATTGAGGTCCTCTGGGGCTGACCAGGCAGTCCCAGCTCCAGCCCGTCCCCTGGCCCCTCCCCGCTGCCGGCCAGAGTCACACATGTGTTTTCCTGTTTTCCATTTCGGTCCCCGTCACCCTCTGCCTTTTCTGCTCCTCAGAGTCAGCAGCTGCTGCAGCTCGAGCTATAGCCCAGGTTCCCCTTCCTAGTGCTCTCCCCCACCCCCACCCCCCACCCCCGAGTATGCTGGTAGCCCCTCCTCCCTGCACCTGCCCAAAGGTCACGGGACAGGTAAGAGATGGGAGACGAGGGACAATGGGCGAGAGGGGACGTGCAGGAGAAGGATGGAGTGAGAGTCCTGAAAACCGGCTGAATGGCGCCCCAAGAGCCCCTTGTTTTACGATCTCTGCGACGGCCTCCCTAGGCAGAGCCCTTCTGCCCAGAGACTTCAACCCTATGTTTAATGGAAGCCTCGGCCACAGGAGTAAACAATTTCTCTCCTGTTTCATTTTTAAAAAGAGAAAGACTGTCTTAGCTACAGTGGAATATAGCAAAATAAAGTAGAGAATTGGGGAGGGAGGAGCTTTGCTTCTTGCCTGGGGTGATGGGGGAATCTAGCCGGACCAGAGCGTGTCTATTTTCTGTTTCTGTTGTTAGGGAGCCTGGAGCCAGGGAGGCAGGACATGGGGTCTCTGGGGGAGAAAGTGTGTTCTCACGGTAGCTCCCTCGGCTGGCTGAGGAGCCGACCCTGCACTGTGTGCTGGTTCCTGGAGGAAGTGTGAGGAGCTCCACTGGCTCTTCTGCCAGGCAGTGTGCTGGGGGACCTGTGTTTCCTGAACCCCTGTATCTGAAGCTTCTCCCACTGGCTGTAGGATGTATTGTCCTGTAATCTCTGCTGGGACCTCAGACAGGGAAGGAAAACAAAGGATGCTGTGTACCAGGAATGCCCGTTATCTGTTATCTCACTCACAGGGGTTGGCACTCTGCAAGGTTCCTGTAAAGTCTTGGGTGGGAGAGCCTCTTCAGGAAAGCCCCCCCGGGGCAGGGGTTGTGCTGGTCTTGGTTGCTTGAATGGTAGAAACATTACCCCCAAGATCCAGGGTCCCAAGGAGGACTGTGAGCTGCCAAGGATGGTGCTTTACTGCCCACAGTGCTAGGCAGTAGTTGAGACAAGAGGGGGGCAGCCTCTTCATGAATGACAGCTACCCCCTTCCAGCTTGTGTGAGCGGGCTGGGCTGAAGAGTAGGGTATAAAGGAGGTTCCACTCTCAGCACTTCCTGGTGAGACCACTAGGGTATGCTGTTTTCTAGAGTGTGGGTTTCATCCCCCCACTCCCAATGGATTTCTGTCTCAAGATTCCCTGAAGAGGACTTTACTTTCAGATACCACCAGTCAGGAACTAAACCTTGCACACTTGTCTCTCTGCATTCCTTCATGGTTTTTCCTTTCTTTGCCCCTCCTTGGTTCCTTTTCTTTAAGTCACTTTAGGGCACATGCCCATCCCTTGGTGCCAGTGAATTTGATCTTAAAAGGGCAGGCATGACGATGTGTTGCCATGTGTTTTTGTTTGCTTGAAAAGTGGGCCCTTTAGCAATAGCAGCACTGCCAAGAGGACTTGTTATTGCCTCTCATCTCTGCAAAGGGATGAGAAAGCAGCCTGGAAGGAGATGAACAAGCTTTGACGGAGCCTTTAGCTAGGCTGTAAACTGAAGGAGGGCAGAGGCCACAGGCATTCTTTTTAATCTACCCCCCTCCCCCTGCCGTAATTCATTAGGGAGACACCTGATATGCTTTCTGTCTAAAACAGGGGTTCATAACAAGGGGTCCATGAGCTAGAATTGAAATTCAAAAAAACATTATTCTTGTGGGGATGTGCTGGTGTGGGTGTGATATATTTATTAAATAATACACCGTATAGTGTGGACTTAGTAAGGGGTTCGTGGTTTTCACCTGACTGGCAAAGTGGCCCATGGAACAAAAAAGGTTAAGAATACCTGGAAAGGAAGGTCTAGAGACTAGGGCAGGTCAGAAGGTCTGGGAGACAGTCCAGTCCAGTGGTTAAAAGTGCTAGCTGCCTCCCTCCCAAGGTTAGAACCCTGGCAAGTGACTTAGTTCCTGTCCAGAGACTGCTGGGCAGATTAAATAATGCACTTAAAGGCTTAGCGATGTGTCTGGTCCTGGTAAGTGTGCAAGAAATGCATTTTGGGTGAGCTGGGAGAAAAGGATAGACTCCTTTGGAGGGGATGCAGACATTTATGAGACTGTATCATGGAAGAAGCATGATCTCTGGGAAGGCTAAGCCTAGGATCCTCCCCAGGTTCTACCTCCCCCCCCACCCCCGCCAAAAAAAAAAAAAAAGTTTAAGGGGCTAAAATGGGATGAAGTGGGGTAGAGATAAATCTCCAAGGGATTTTTAGAATAATCAAAGAGGATTAGAAAGGGTGTGTGAAGGGATAGATATACATTTGGATTTCTGAATAGGTGGAGTTCATTTTTGTTGATAGAGGAGACCTGGAATACCAGATGTAAAGGAGACCACAAAGATAGAATAAACTATGTGGTTTCCAAAAAAAGTCACCCTCCTCTGCCTGTTCTGGGCCTGTCTGGCCAGGATAGATCAGTGAAATCTTATTTCCCCCTTATTTGTAGGAAATTAGAGTAAACTTGTATTTGGGGAAGATGTTTATAGGAATTTATGTTTACCCTAAAGATCTTGGTATATTTTATTAAGGATGAAAAGGCCTGAGGGGTGGGCTGGGGATGCAGCCAGGGGTTTGAGTCTCATTTCTTGAACATGCTTCCTTTGAAGCAGCTTGAGGCTCAGTTTCATGATAATAGCCCAAGCTTCTGGTTAGCCACTCCTCATTCTGCATGGGGAAGTGTGGGGAGTTCTCCTCTCAAGATGCCCAATCACGGGATGTGGGGACCTCTCTTACACTTCCTCTAATCTCAGCATGTGAATAAGCTTTTGTGTCACACTGTGCAACCTTCCTGCCTTTCTTGGGGTGAGAGAGGAGTGGGTTAGGGTGGGGCATGGAGGACAGGAGAGGGTTGTGTATTCCTTCTCAGGCACTGCCTGGTCTCTAACTTACTCAGGAACAGACGGCACACAGCTGTGTGTCCTTTCTTCTGGGCTTCTGAGTCCCAGAGTGGAGCTGACAAAGGAGATTCCTGAGCAAGGGACTTCTTATCTCAGAAAGTGCTGAGCCAAGAGCTCCTAGCCACCCCTTTTGCAGATGTGAAGGGCCAGTGAACCTTGGAACCAGAGGGTTGCTTAACATTCCCCTCCCCTTCCTTCATCCCCTCCTTCGCACACTCCCTCACCCCCTCCACCCTTCTTGACTTAAATCCCTAAGCATTGGCCCAGCCTCCTCTTTAAATGCTGGCTGAGGAGGCAAGAAGCAGTCTGACCACAGTTCCTCCAGGGGCCAGAGGGTGCATCTCCCTGACTGCTGTTGGCTGCTCCTACAACCTGCTTACATCCGGGGCCAGGGAGTGAGTGTGCCTCCTATGCTTCCCTCGCCCCTCTTCCCTCACCCCTACTCACCTTACCTCTTTGACGCTCTGTAGTGTCCAAGCACTTCCTTCTGTATGCTCTTTGCCCCAGTCTCTCTCCACTTGCTTGACTAGCCTCTCCTGTCTTCTCCTCAGCTGTCTCCTGCCCTGGGTTTCTTCTGGCATCCATTGCCCGGCTTTGGCTATCTCTTTGCTTTGGCTTTGGATGGCATCCCTCCAATAGCAACTCCTGGGTGGGGAGCAGTCATCAGCTGCCTCCAGTCATCTCTAGATTTGGCTGTTCATTTGGATCATCCTTCTCTCATTCATACTTTTTTTTTGGGTGATGCAACTATGTTGATGTGTGGAATTTGATGGCAGGAGGCCTGGAATCCTGGGGACTTGGAAAGGTACCTGGGGAAGGAAAAGTAAGGAAAAGAGAATAGCCTGTCTTCTTCCAGGGTGGGTTGGGGGAGAATCTGGCTCTGCTAGGACTGAAGACCCTAGCTGAGGGTTGTATAAGGGGTGCTCTCTGAGCAGGGGGATGTTTGTGGGTTCCAGCAAGATATCCCTGAAGCCTTTAGGTTTGCCAGAGCTAGAGTCCTTGGATAAAAGCGTAGTGTTGTGAGGAGCCCCCCAGATTAGCTGCTTGCAAAGTTGTTTCCTAATTTTGCATCTCAACACAGGTAACAGGTGAGACTGAACTTGGAGGGAAGACAGACTTTTGGAGTAAGGCTGAAAACGCAGGCTCAAAGTACTATGATTACACCTGGGAACTGCCAAAATGCCCCCATTCCTGTCTTGTCCTATATCACAGCAGGTTCAGATAAAACCAGTATTTAGTTTTCTGTGTTGTAAATCAGATAGGTGACCCTATCCCAATGATGACAGACAGATACTTTCTTTCTGGGGTATGAATGGCTTCCCTTAAAAATTCAAGTTGAGGTTGTTTTGATGTTGTTCTTCTCCAGCTGAAGAAGAAGATGGGCGGTGGGAGGCAAGCTCAAGTCTCTGAAATGGTGGGAGGGGGTGGACTGCCCCTACTGGCCTCTGTGTGGGAGGGCTTCTAGGTAATTGCCAATCCCCAACACATATCATTATCTTTCTTCCCTAGAGGGTGATGCCAGGAAGTTGGTGAAGACTTTTCTCTCTTCCTCTGCCATGGGTGACAGAGTGAAGTATGAAGTGGCCCCCCAGCATGATGAGGCTGCCTCCCCTTTGGCTGATGGAGCCAGCCCGGGGTCCGAGCAGGTGAAGCTGAAGAAGGAGATCTCACTGCTTAATGGCGTGTGCTTGATTGTGGGGAACATGATCGGCTCGGGCATTTTTGTCTCTCCGAAAGGCGTGCTCATGTACAGTGCCTCCTTTGGCCTTTCCCTGGTCATCTGGGCTGTCGGGGGCCTCTTCTCTGTCTTTGGGGCCCTTTGTTATGCGGAACTGGGCACCACCATTAAGAAATCTGGGGCCAGCTACGCCTACATCCTTGAGGCCTTTGGGGGATTCCTTGCCTTCATCCGACTCTGGACCTCCCTCCTCATCATCGAACCCACCAGCCAGGCCATCATTGCCATCACCTTTGCCAACTACATGGTGCAGCCTTTCTTCCCGACCTGCTTGGCCCCCTATGCGGCCGGCCGCCTGCTGGCTGCTGCCTGCATTTGTAAGTGGGGTTGGGTTGGAGGGGGTGGGTGGAGGGCCTGGCAGAGGTGGGGATGTGAGCACAATCAGGGTGTAAGGAGAGGGACAGGAATGCCTCTGACAAAACTTTTTTTTGGTTTGTTTGTTAGATTAATGTTTGCCTTATGTGAAAATTCAAACAATACCAAAGTGTTAAAAAAAAAAAAAAGAAAGCAACTTACTTTTTTCCCATCCTCCCATGGTAAGCATCTGTTAGCATTTTGCTTGCCCTTCTTGATTTTTTTCTCTGTTCATTCAATAGATGTAGTTTTGTTCTGTCTTTACAAAAGTGGGATCATATTTTATATATATATATATATATATGTATATATAATTCTATAGCTTGCTTTTGTTCCCAGCATTTATCAGTGACATTCTTTCATCTTTCTTTCTTTTAAATTAAATTTTATTGAAGTGTATCATTCATGCATGAATATACATAAACAATAAGTGTATAGTAAAAGTTGTGAATTTACAAAACAAACATGCGTATCATTATACAGGGCTCCCATACATCACCCCATCACCAACACTGCATTATTGTAGAACAATTGTTACAAGCTATGAAAGAGCATCGTCAAAATATTACTACTAACTATAGTCCATATCTTACATTTGGTGTATTTTCCCCCCAACCCACCTGATTATTAACACCCTGTATTAGTATTATATATTTGTTATAGTTCGTGAGAGAACATTTTCATATTTGTTCAGTTAACCACAGACCCTCTTTCACCACTGGATTCCCTTGTGTTATACAGCCCATACTTTGTATAATCCAAAGTGTACACTCAATGGCTCTCATTTTTACCACAGAGTTGTGCTGTCATCACCTCAGTCAATCTTAGAACATTTTCATTACTCCAAAAGGAAAAATCCCTTTCCTTTTCTTTTCTACTTGCGGATCTTGCTTTTTTTTTTTTTTTTAATGCTTCAGGTTATTCCATGTTACTTAATTTTAAGATGTACTAACTTTGTTTAACCAGACTTTGGTTTATGGCTATTTAAGTTGGTTCCAGTTTTTCAGTCTTAACAGATAATGCTTCAGTGAATATCCTTGTTGCAATTTCATGAGTATTTCTGTGGGCTAGATTCTTAAAACTGTCATTTCAATCCATCTTGACTTTTCCCCACATCTCAAATAATGTTATTTAAATCTATACATTCTGCAAATCCACACTGGGGGTGCTGAGAGGATGATCTACTTTGGCCCCGTCCTTCAGGTGTCTCTGTCCTCGAGAATTGTCCTGCAAGCCTTGGAGGGTCTGGGACCTCAGAGACTCCTCTCCTCTTATCTCCCCCCACCAACTGCGAAGAAGCTCAGAAATGCTGCCAGTTTAAGGGGCAGCTGCCCAGTAGCAGCAGTAGTGGGGTGCAGGAATCTTGTACCAGGTACCATTGCTTATCGGATCATTCTCTCCTTGGCTCTCCAACCAGCTTATGTCCCTTTCTCTTTCTTTCTTTCTTTTTTTGTTTTTTGTTTTTTGGTACTGGGGTCAGGAATGGAACCAGGACTTCATATGTGGGAAGCAGGTGCTCAACCACTTGAGTTACATCCGAACCCCCTTTCTCTTTCAATTTCTCCATCTGCCTCTCTTACCTATCAGCTTCCTTTCAGCCTCACTGTTTTTACTGCTGTGCAGAGAACTGGCTGTTCTCTGTGGGGTCCTCTTCTGATTCGTGTGTCCATGTGTATGACTTGGACTAATCTCTGTGTATGGGGATGTTTGTCATACATTGGAACAGTCATGGAGGGGTGGAAGACACTGTCTTATGTTGCAAGAAGGGGTTTTTCTCTTGAGGTCTTAAATGTGATCTGTAATTTCTCTTGCATCATTTACAGATGACCTGCTAGGTTGGCTTACTGGCAAAACTAATTTTAGGATCTGTTGGTCTTGGGGCCCTTTCAAATGTAGGTATATGGTTACATATCCACATCTTGTGTAGAGTAAGTATTATTCCACCTAAGTAAATTTTCCAGACGGTTGTGTCCCTTTAAGCACTACAATTTTATTTGAGTCATCTTTGTTGGAAATCTCTTTAAAGCCAGTGATATATTTGCTTGCCTTCATAAATTGACATTTTTTGGTGACCCTTGTATGACTCTGAGGACTTCCTAGGCCACTGGGGTAGGGAAGAATGTTTGCTTCCTTGCTTGGCCTGACTTCAGTTTTTCAGGTTTTATTCCTTATGGTTTCTATCTGTTGTCATCCCTGATAGCTGTCGTTCCTTGATCCTGGCATCATACCTACCTCCATCAGTCACTCCTTTCTAATTTTCTGCTTCTAATTTGGGAATAGAGTCACACTTAAATCCTGGTACACCCACATACATATACGCTTACAGGCATACGCTTATAAGAATACATGCAAAGTATCCACAGTTATGAATTAGTCTGCAGACCTCCCCTGTGAAAGAAAGGCATATGGATTTATGGCATATATTTGAGACAATTCTGGTCGGGTGAAAAGTGCACCAGACTTGTGTTTGAGACTGTGCTCAATGTGCAGAGACTGTTTACTTCAAGGCTACTGTGAGAATGAAAAGAGATTCAGTGAAAACCATAAATCATGACTCAAATATAAGGTATTGATTGTGATGATGATTACAATTTTATTTCTCTTGACTGCCTATAGGTCTTTTCCTCTTCCTGCTTCTTTCTCTTGAGTGGTTATGGCTAGATAAATGAGACATTACTGCATAGGTGGTATCTGGACTTTGTTCTATCTTTAATAACTTATGAGAGATGTAGAGATTCAGGCGAAGGTTCAGAAGGGCAACCAAGATTGTGAAAATTTAGAGATATGATTCATGGACACATTCGTTCAGCCATTGTTGAATGAGCACCTAGCACAAGTGGTCAGATGCTGAGACCTATGAGAATATTCTGTTTAGCCTAAATGAGGACTTGGGCTAAATGTCCAGATTTAGCAAGAGAAGGGCTTCCATTTATTCACTCTTTTTTTTAACAGTGATAAAATATACTTTTATTTACTTTGTTGAGACAGAGGGTGTAAAAAAATATATTGTTAAAGTAGATATCAGGCTGGGAAGAGGGTGTGGCTCAGTGGATAGAGCCCCCATTTACCATATGGGAGGCCCGGGTTCATGTCCCGAGGCCTCCTTGTGAGGGCACAGCGGCCTGAGCGGTACTGTATAGAAGCTGTGTAAAATCAGTATATAAATTTCAATGTTGCTTTTCTTGCTCAGTGATTTTAAAGAAATTAACTAGTTCTGATATGACTTTTTTTCTATTCTAAACTGCATTTCTATGCCCACCTAAAGCATGCCTCTATGTATTGGCTACTACACTATTTTGAAAAGTGTTTGAGGGAAGCGGGAGTGGCTCAGTCGATAGAGCCCCCGTTTACCATATGGGAGGCCCTGGGTTCGCTTCCCGGGGCCTCCTTGTGAGGGCAGGCCGGCCCACGCAGCCTAGTGGGCTGATGCAGCAAGACCTCACAACAGGAAGCGGGTGTGGCTCAATCGATAGAGCCCCCCGTTTACCATGTGTGAGGCCCCGGGGCCTCCTTGTGAGGGCAGGCCGGCCCACGCGGCGCGAGGGGCTGATGCAGCGGGACCTCGCAGCAAGGGGAAGATAAGCAGACACGGAGAAGACACACAGTGAATGGACATAGCAAGCACAAGCAGCAAGGGGGGGATAAGTAGATGGATAAATAAATCTTTAAAAAAAAAATTTAAAAAAAGTGTTTGAGACATTTCTTTAATTATGTACAACCAAAAATGTTGGTGTTTTGTATGGATCATAAGTGCAGCATTCCTTAATTCTTTCTATTTGTCACACTTGTTATTTAAAAAACCATTATTTAAAAAACCATTTATGTATTGCATGAAAACATCATGAACTTTTTCTCTTAGTTTAAATAAAACTCCAAGGAAACTGGACTTCTAAAGCACCTTTCTGTTTGCCTGATGTCTACTTTTTTTTTTAAGATTTATTTATTTTATTTATTTATCCCCCCCTTGCTGCTTGTGCTGCTGTGTCCATTCGCTGCATGTCTTCTCTGTGTCTGCTTATCTCCCCCTTGCTGTGAGGTCTTGCCGCATCAGCCCACAGCACCTCGCCAGCCGGCCTGCCCTCACAAGGAGGCTCCGGGAAGCAAACCCGGGGCCTCTCATATGGTAAACGGGTGCTTTACCCATTGCGCCACACCCGCTTCCTGCTGTGAGGTTGCTGCATCAGCCCACTGCTGGGTTGGACTGACTGGGTGGGCGCTGGCGGCCAAGGCAGGGGGCAGGCACACTAGCCTCGCCTCTGGATCTCGCTGGTGATCCTTCCCCTGATTAATTCACTCTTTATCCACTCAGGAAACATTTACTTGGGGTGTACTATGCGCTAAATATTTTACTTAGTGCTACGAAACAAAGAAGAATAAAGTATGGCCCTTGCTGTCCAGGTACACATAGTCTAGGACATATGAACAGATAATTGTCATGTAATATAAGTGTGGTGATAAAGCAAGTGGGACAACTTTCTTCTTGTGGGGAGGAGGCCTTAGGAAGACTTCACAGAGAAGTTGGTGTCTGGATTGAATCTGAAAAAGCTACCGAGCCACTTTCTAGAATATTTCTCACAGAGGGAACTGCATGAACAAAGGTGGGGAGATACAAAAAGGCACAGAATAGTCCAGGAATTCCAGGTATTGGTATGGCTGGAATGTGGGGTGGGAGAGGGTTGAGGTGATAGCAGAAACTGGAAACATAGCCCAGGGCCAGCCCAAGGAGGGTTTTATATGGTGCCTAAACAGGTTGGACTTTTATCTTGAGGGTAGGAGGAAGCTAGAGATTTTAAGCCGGGGAGTGAAATGATCATGTTTGCTTAGGAGAAGGACTCTGGTGGCCATTTTTGGTGAGAGCCAGATAGAAGGGGAGACTGGTTTAGGGAGCTAAAACCTGAGTTTCTGGGATGGGTGTGGGAGTGGCCTTTGGAACAGAGATGAGGGGGTAGATAAAGAAATAGTTACAAGGCATAATTTCTAGGACTTCTGGATATGGGGTGTATGGGAGCTCTCAGGTGATGCTGAGGGTTCAAGCTTGGGGGGTGATGGGGTCACCATCTGAAAGAGGGAAGGTGGGCTGAGTGGTAAGGTGAAAGAATGTCTGGGCCTTCTGCTAGGCTGCTCATGTGGCTGTTCCTTGGGCAGGACCTTCCTTGGGTCATCGTGACCCACAGTCTGGTCATTTTCCCACCAGCTCAGTCATGCTTACCTAAAAATGAGGCTAATGTATAAATAAGAATGTGAGTTTACAATGTACAATGGTGAGCAGATATGTGTAATTTCTAATGACCAGAATGTATGTGTCCACTATCAGCACAGCACATTCCTGGTACCATTGTCACTGGGGAACCAATCTAGTGATCAGAAAGTTGCTTGCAGGACATGGAATCAGAAGAAAGCTTTGACTATTTGAGAAAAATTTACTGAGTGCTTTTTGGATAGCTGGAACTATGAGGAACTCTATAAAACATGGAGCTGAAAAGTAGAGCCACTTTGTGCCAGGAACTCACACGGTGATGGAGGAGACAGGCAAGTAAATAATCAATGAAAGAGTGTACATGGAAGTGCTAGGAGGGGGCAGAGAGCAGCTTATTCAGGAGATGGCATCTGCACTCAACACTGAAGGATGAAAAAGAGCCACAGGGCAGTGAAGCACCCAAGTCCTTCCCACGTCCTACAGGACCCTAATCCATCTGACTTCTCTGACTCAGTTTGGACCAATCTTGCATTCTCTCTCCCTGCTCCCACCACACCAGCCTGGCTTGGTCCCACCTCAGGGCTTGTATTTATTTATTTATTTATTTATTTATTTTATTGTGGTCATACATATACAGGATAACATTTCTCTTTTTTAACCACTTTTTTTAAAAACCACTTTCAAGTATACAATTTAGTGATGTTAATTACACTCACAATGCTGTACTACCAATGCCACCATCCATTACCAAAACTTTCCCATCACCCCAAATGGAAACTCTGTTCCTGTTAAGGAATGCCAACATTTGAGAGAGAGTTATCCT
>JAQZBX010022734.1:0-31336 GCA_029593785.1 Cabassous unicinctus | reverse complement strand
AAATAAATAAATAAATCTTAAAAAAAAAAAAAAGAGTGAATGGATCTGGGATGCTCTCCTTTCTCCTCTATGCCCACTGAAATATCTCAGCCTCAACCTTCCTGAGGTTTTCCACAAATATTTGCACCCCAGTTAACACTACCCTCCACTGGACTCTTGGCATTTAGGTCACAGGATCCTGCAGTCTACTGAAAATGGAGAGGCCATCTGTCTGTCTACCAGGCATGGAACTGGGAAAGAAGAACTGAAGGCAATGAGCATGGTTTTTTATTCTAACTGATTTTTCTAAGTACCAGCCTTGGTAGAGAAGAGACACCAAATTATCTCCCAATATGAGCTATGAAGAATTTTATTAAATGGGAAAAAGTGAAAAATTCTGAATTAGCAATAAGAGTGAGAACCACCTATAGTGATTCTTAACTCCATTTTATTTTTCCAAGAAATAAAATATAGTTAATAACAGTAGGCTGGTTGGAGGGTGTGAGTATGACAGTGAGGCAGCACAGGCAAGGATACCAAAATTCAGGGTGACATATCAGAATCTCCAGAATAGGTGGAAGGTCTGATATACCCCTCACTCCAGGAAATCTCCACTAACCCCACATTTGAGTATCCCTAAAAAGCAGCAATAAGTGAAAATAGAGAAAACCACATACCTGAAAATTACCATTGGAGCCTGTTTTAGTTTGCTAAAAGCTGTTGGGAGCAATATACCAGAAATGGGTTGGCTTTTTCAATGGCAATTTATTAAGTTAAAAGCTTACAGTTCTGAGGCTATGAAAGTGTTATCAGAAGACCCACCCTGGGTCATGCAATCTAATCAAAGGCCCTTAGCAGAAGTAATTTAATCAAGAGTTCCCTCCTACAATAGGTTTACATGCACAGGAATGGATTAGCTCTAAGGACATGATGTTTTCTCAGATTCACAAAAAGCTTCAAACTGCCAAAGAGCCTGTTTTAGTTTCCTAGCTGCTAAAACAAATACCAGACAATGAGTTGGCTTAAATATACTGGAAATTTATTGGCTTATGGTTTTGAGCCTAGAAATTCCAAAATCAAGGCATCAGCAAGGAGATACATTCCCTCCAGAGACTGTTGTATTCTGGAACTGACCACTAATGACCTTTGCTCCTTGGCTTGTCCATAACATGGCAGCATCTTCTCCTTTCCCCTCTGGGTCCTGTTGACTTCCAGCTTCTGGCTGATCCCCGTGGCTTCTCTCTCCATCTGACTTTCATTCTTCTTATAAAGGATTGAGTAATCTAGATCAAAGATTAAAGCACAACCTGGGGAGAAGGATTGTGAGAAGATGGCAGATTAGGAAGTTCCAGGATTCAGTCTTCCCACCAGAACAACGATTAAACAGACAAGGACTGTCAGAAACAACTATTTTAAAACTCCAGAATCTAGTTAACACTGTACAGCATCCAGGGAAAAGCGGGAAGAAGAGGCTGGTAAATTACGGTAAAGAGTAAATTGCTCTCTTTGTGGTGCAGTTACCAGCATCCAGCCCCCAGTCTCATGACAGCTTGGGATATGGACCCTTGTCAGCTCACTGGTGACAGAAAGCCATGTAAAAATCTTCCTCCCAAGATGGTGTGGGCACAGCCAATTGCTGATCATGGCTTTTGATTAGCGACTTCAAATCACAAAGGACCACCTCTGAGGGTGGCCATTGTTCCAACCATTCCCTAACAAAGACCGCTGATGAGACTTAAAG
Source organism: Cabassous unicinctus (assembly GCA_029593785.1). NCBI lineage: Eukaryota > Metazoa > Chordata > Mammalia > Cingulata > Chlamyphoridae > Cabassous > Cabassous unicinctus. Next base: position 29,616 of record JAQZBX010022734.1, on the reverse strand, counting down.
ATGCTATGCTTCCTCAAGGCTGCTTGCTTGGCAGGTCAAGAAAGCACAGATCTGAGGAACCATGGAAGAAACCACCGACACCCTTCCTGATCCCTTCTCTGGGTCCATTTAGAACTAGTTTACGCTGCCTTCCTGAGTTCGCGGCCTTGTTCTAGCTGTGAAAGACTGATTGGTTAAACCCTCTGGTATCCCTCCCCCAAATTTGTCCTCCAGGCAAAAGCAGCTTGAGACAAGGAAAGGAGCATGAGAACCTATTGAGGAGGCAAACCTGGGGCAGACTTGCCTGAATTAAATATCTGGGAGGGAGAGGGTTCTGTCTTCAGGGAAATAAGGGACATTCAAACTCTTGTAAAGAAGAGAACTCAAAAACAACTATCAAACACAATCCCAGGACAAGAAAAAGGCTCAGAAAAGAAAGGAGGAACTTGTACTTTGTATCCACCTTGGCCTGCCCTTCCTGACAGGAGAGATGACAATCAAGAAAATCTCTGTTTATCATCAGAAACGAGAAACAGACATCTTAGGGAATAAATCCCAGAGTTTATATTTTAAAACATTAAAATGTACAGTTTGCAACAAAAGAGTACAAGACAAAGAAACATGAAATGATGGCCTATCCAAAGGAAAAGGACAAAAACCCAAAAGACACCAAAAAGAAGACCAGAAGGTGGAAAAAGCAAATAAAGACTTTTCAAAAATGATCTTAAAAATGCTCAAGAGGATGAAGGAAAATATAAAGATCTAAAGGAAAACAGTGAAGGAGCAATATGAGAATCTTAGTAAAGAATATAAAAATTTTAAATGAACCAAACAGAGCTACAGGAGGTGACTATCACAATAACTGAAATGAAAAATTCCCGGGAGGGTTTCAAAAGCAGATTAGAGCAAGTAGAAGAAAGAATCGGTGAACTCAAAACCAAGACAATTAAAATGATGAAGGCTGAAGAGCAGAAAGAACAAAGAATTATAAAAAGCGAAATTAGACTAAGACACCTCTGGGACACCATCAAGCATATCAATATGTGCATTATGGGAGTTCCAGAAGAAGAAGAAAGAAAGAAAGGGGCAGAAGGAATATTCAAAAAAAATAACGACAGAGAACTTCCCAAACTTAGCAAAAGATGTGAATATGCATATCCAAGAAGCACAGAGAATACCAAACAGGACAAACACGAAGAAAAATATACCCTGCCATATATTGATCTCACCATCAAAAACAAAGGGCAAGGGGAGAATTTTTTTTAAACTTTATTTTGTACATTTAATAATTGAAAATATAAACAATTAAAAACTAAAAAGTAAACACAGATGAATAAATACATACATTTCTCAATTAAATGTACTGGATACATATAATTTTTTTTTAGTCAAACAATATATTACACAATATATTTGGTTCATAGTAATGCATTCAAACAGTATTTGTCCTTTTGCATCTGGCTTGCTTTGCTCAACATAATGTCCTCCAGGTTCATCCATGTTGTCATATGCTTTATGACTTCATTTCTTCTTACAGCTGCATAATATTCCATCGTGTGAATAAACCACAGTTTGTTTGTCCATTCTTCTGTTGATGGACACCTGGGTTGTTTCCAACTTTTGGCAAATGTGAATAATGTTGCTATGAACATTGGTGTGCAGATGTCTGTTCATGTCACTGCTCTCGATTATTCTGGGTATATACCCAGTAGTGGTATTGCTGGGTCATGTGGCAAGTCTATATTCAAATTCTTTAGAAACTGCCAAACAGTCCTCCACAGTGGCTGTACCATTCTGCATTCCCACCAACAGTGAAGAAGTGTTCCTATCTCTCCACATCCTCTCCAACACTTGAAGTTCTCTGTCTTTTTAATAGTGGCCATTCTGATAGGTGTGAAATGATATCTCATTGTAGTTTTTACTTGCATTTCCCTAATCATGAGTGATGTTGAGCATTTCTTCATGTGTTTTTTTGCCATTTGTATTTCTTCTTTGGAGAAATGTCTATTCAAGTCTTTTGCCCATTTTTTAATCAGGTCATTTGTCTTTTTATTGTTGAGTTGTAACACCTCTTTATATATCCTGGATATTAAACCCTTATCAGATATGTGATTTCCAAATATTTTTTCCCATTGAGTTGGCTGCCTTTTCACCCTTTTGACAAAGTCCTGTGAGATGCAAAAGTGTTTAATTTTGAGGAGGTCCCATTTATCTATTTTTTTCTTTTGTTGCACATGCTTTGGGTGTAAGGTCCAAGAAACCACCACCTACTACAAGGTCTTGAAGATGTTTCCCTACATTATCTTCTGGTAGTTTTATGGTCCTGGCTTTTATATTTAGATCTTTGATCCATTTTGAGTTGATTCTTGTATAGGGGGTGAAATAGGGGTCCTCTTTCATTCTTTTGGTTATAGATATCCAGTTCTCCCAACACCATTTGTTGAAGAGACTGTTTTGTCCAGTTAACATGGACTTGGTAGGTTTGTCAAAAACCAGTTGACTGTATAGGTGAGGGTTTATTTCTGGGTTCTCAATTCTATTCCACTGATCGATGTGTCTGTCTTTATGCCAGTACCATGCTGTTTTGACCACTGTAGCTTTGTAATATGGTTCAAGGTCAGGCAGTGAAATTCCTCCCACATCGTTCTTCTTTTTTAGAATGCTTTTAGCTATTCGGGTGCACTTACCCTTCCAAATGAATTTGGTAATTGCCTTCTCTAATTCTGTAAAGTAAGCTGTTGGGATTTTGATTAGTATTGCATTGAATATATAAATTGGTTTGGATAAGATTCACATCTTCACAATATTTATTCTTCCAATCCATGAACACAGAATGTCTTTCCATTTGTTTAGGTCTTTTAAAATTTCTTTTAGCATTGTTTTGTAGTTTTCTGCATATAGGTCCTGTACTTCTTTGGTTAAATTAACTCCTGGGTATTTGAGTCTTTTTGTTGCTATTGAAAATGGAATTTTTTCCCTGATTAAGGGGAGAGTTTTAAAGCTGAAAGAGAAAAACCAAATGTTATATACAAGGGAGTCCCAGGGAGATTGAGTACTGATTTCTCATCAGAAGACACGGAGGCAAGAAGGCAGTGGGTTAAAATACTTAAAGTGCTGAAAGAAAACAACTGCCATTCAAGAAAGTCCTGTGAACTTTCTTTCAAAAATGAGGGTGAGATTGGACATTCCCACATAAACAAAAGCTGGAGAAGTTCATCCCACCAGACTTGCCCTACAAGCAATGCTAAAGGGAGTTATTCAGCCTGAAAGTAAACACTAGATAGTGGGGGCTGAAGCCTCTCTTCAGACCCCTGCCATGCTGGTGGGGGAGCTGAAGTCTATTCTTCAGACCCCCTCCATTGGGAGAGTTTCCCAATAAACTTCCTGCCTGCATTCATCAGTCTCTGCATCCCAGTGAGCACCATTTTTCTCTAACATTCGGTGTAACACCCGGGTCTGGGATAGCTGAGAATGACTGGTTGGTGTGGAATCCCCACCCTCCCACTGCCAAAAGAACCCATCCAACACCAGACACCGAATCATAGCTGGTCACAATTGCAAGAGGAAGCCAAAGCACAAGACAGGAACAACGAACTGTTGTGGGCTGCCCTCTGAGGGGAAGAGACATCTGTGGAAGAACATCTGGGACACCTGCCAGCAGTAACAGGTAACTGTCTATCTGGTCCCTGTCCTCTCCTCTAACATCTCTCTTGGAACTGTTGAGGCAGATGTCCTCACAAAGATCCAGAGCCATACCATTGAGACCCAAAAAGCAGCAGAATGGCTCCACTGAAAAGGCAAACATCATGGATACCAGATCTTGTAGTGCCTAGCCCAGCAGTTCCAAATGCCTGTCACTCACCAGCAGCTCATGAACATTACCCATGAGTGTCCTTCATGCTCACTCCAATGACTGTGACTTTGGTTCCCTCCTGTTCTCAGAAGGGGCAAGGTATGCTTTCAGTGCTGCAGACACTGCAACGGAACTTGTAATTTGGCACTGTGGGCTGTAGCCATAGCTCCAGTTAAGATGCTACCAACAAGACCAAGACAGGCACTAAAGTTACAAGTTAAAGTGCCAGCTGCCACACAGCCCAAAAAGGGGAAGTAATAATAATTTGTTGTTGCCTCTGCCTCAAACTATACAAAATGGGAGAAAATAGAATCATTTTAACCATAGGCCTATGCAGCCCTTTGGTTGGGAATCTTAAATCCATGAAAAATTAAAAATCACTCAAAAACACTATTATGAAGCCACAGTTAATAATATAAATATATATATAATATATTCCTGCTAAAACTCTATGTGTGTAAGCCCACCAAATTATGTAATTTCACTGTCAAGTATTAATGTTCAATGTTGAGTATATAATCTTATTATCCCTTCTCCTTAGACTCCTGGAGGCGATAACCTTACAGCCCACCCTAAATTTCATGGTTAATTCCTATCCTTGCCACAATTATAACTCTCATTCTCCTCATATCAAGAGGTCCATACATCTTGTATGCAATAACTCAGTTTATCCAAACAGCTGTCCAAGATGTCACCCATGATCCTGTACATCTTCTGCTGCTGCAAAAATACAGCGCCAGCTGCTGAGCCAGAAACCACAATATCTCAATGCTGAAAGGAGAACAGTAACTGAATCCCACAAAGCCCCATAACAGCAGAAAGCAGCTGAATAATCAATGCCTACCTTCCTGCTCTCCCTCTTCACCCAACCATATCAAAAAAGTTGGGAATGTTAGCCCCATTTAACAAAATAACTCCCTGTGACCCCGGTCAGAGCCAGCAGGTCTCCCCTGCCCCATAGCAGATGACCCCAAACCCCCATCCCTATCCCTAATCCAACAGGAAATGTGTTGTTTTTAATATTAACAAAACTGGACAGGTAGAAGAAATTCTTAAAATTTCAAAAGAAACCATAGAGATCATTCAGACGGCCTGAGACAACAGCTACGGAAATCAATCCTGGTTATCCTCATTTCTCTCTTACTTTTCCTCACCCCTAAAATCAATCCTTTTACCCATTATAACACCACTACTGCTATTATTACTGCGGCTTCTTTTTGGTCCTTGTCTCTTACAGCTTCTCGTCTGATTCACATCCGAATCGTACAATCAACAATTTAGGAACATGTGAACAGCATCTTCTTGCTAATGAACACCATACCAACCTCTTCTGGACCAGAAATCAGAACCCACTGGACAGAACAGAAGGGAACCCTTCATGGTCCCATAACAGCAGGAAGTAGCCAGACTGAGTCTATGTCCTGAATCCCCTCACCCTTCTGTTCTGCCCAGTATTCCCATTACCTAGGTCCTTCATATATATGCATAATCAAAGAGTTAGGAATGTTAGGGTTTCCCCCTTAAGAGGTTTGCAATGACTGACAGGTCATAGGATGGTGAATCAGTACCCCTGTAGCATAGGTTGAGGAAAGGCAGCCTCCAGCCATAACCCACCTAACCACTGAGCAAGCCATAGCCTAGGGGCAGCTCATCCCCTCCCAAGAATAAACAAAATGGAGCAGATAAGGGCCATCACTCCTTCCCCAACCCCTCCCACATTCCAAGACCTCCTAACCCACTCCCCCCTGGCCATTTGGCCCCAGGCTGTACTCAGTTTCCCTACCTATTGATGTACTCTATAAAGCCATATCCACCACTCTCTGGGGGTGGGCTGAAGCCTATTCTTCAGACCCCTCCATTGGGAGTTTCCCAATAAACTTCCTGCCTGCATTCATCAGTCTCTGCATCCCAGTGAGCACCATTTTTCTCTAACACTAAACACAGATTATTTTGGTTCAGAGCTTATTAGAAAATAAGATGTTCAGTATGCAAAATTCCATAAAAATTCATTTTTGTTATGAGTTGAAATATTATAGATAATTATTTAATATTATTTCAAACATGCAAAAATTAGAACATAGTAAAAAATGTTGTGTATTGTTTATCAATGTATATATATTCATGTAAAAAAATCTGAAAATTAATAATTACTCATGAAAGTGACTGAAAAAAAAGAAAATGATTGTCTCTTGTGAAGAGCAGAGGAAGATGTAGCTGTAGGTGGTGGTTAAAGAATATTTTAACTATGTGGTAGATCATTAAAAGATATACTGGAAGTATATATTGCAAAATGTTAACAGTTGTTCATTTTGGGAATTAGGCATGGGAATATGAATATTTCATAAATATTTTGTAATTTTCTGTATCTCTTAGTTTTCATAAAATCCTATATAGAACACACACAAAAAAACAAAACACTAGATAGTGGTTCAAAGTGGCATAAACATATAAAGACCTTGGTAAAGGTAAACTATTTGGGTAATTAAGAATGCCAGTACTATTGCATTATATATTTTGAATATAAATCCTCTTCTTAATTCCTAAAGTTGCTAAAATGCAAATGCATGAAAAGTAATAATAACTCTATGGTTTTGGGCAAACAATGTACAAAGATAAAATTAGTAACAAGTACAAAAACTGGTGGGGGGATGGAGGGGTATAGGAAAAGTGTATGTGTTTGCTGTTGAACTCAAGTTGGTATCAAAACAAATATCATTGTAATATCATGCAGAATTATTCCAATGTCTTAAAATGCCCCATGTTATACCTATTGTTCCCTCTCCCTGCCCTCAGAACCTCTGGTGACCACTGCCTTCTATTACTAGAATAATAATGTCTACTTTAGTCCATAGTTGCATTCCCCCTCCCATGTTTGTTCATTCCTCTACCTTGAGGATTCTGGGAAGGTATTGCCCACTCTGCTTCAAATTGAGAGGGAGGTTAGATCCCATGGGGCAGATGGATGGAACTGTTTTGCTTGCAGTTGAAGATATTCTCTGCTTCTTGGGTTGGGCTTTGTCCATCATCATCCTTTTGTTAGTTGTCCTGGGTGAGTCTGATGAACTGGAGAGTAAGTGTTGGCTGCAATTCTGCTGAGATTCAACATATTCACCCAACATATGAACAGCTGGAAGATTTAAGTCTCTGGGACATATATTCAATGGGTATGGTGATGAGTATAGGTTCAAATAAATGGGATAGAAGAACCATGTGTAGGAAAATTATGATTCTAACTCTGATACATTGGAGGAGATGTGTTTCGAAGGTAAGCCATCATACATTTTGTCAAAACCTATAAAATTGTGTGGTGCAAAGTGTAAAACATAATGTAAACTGTAGACCATGGTTAGTGGCAATGCTTCAATATGTGTTCATCAATTGTAACAAATGTACCACACTAATGAAAGATGTTGTTAATGGCGGGAAAAGTGTGGGAGGGGGAGGGGATAAGGTATTTGGGAATCCCATATATTTTTGATGTAACATGTATATAATCTAATGCTCCTTTAAAAATAAAGAAAAAATTATTTTTAAAAACAAATATCAGTGTTACATATTTAAGGTATTAATTTTTAACCTGATCATAACCAGAAGGAAAATATATTTAAAAAATATATCCAGATAGAAATGAGAAGGCACTCAATATGGTACAACAAAAATAAATAAATAAAATAAATGCAAAATAGGCATTAATGGAAGAATTGAAGGACAAAAAAGCTATAAGACTTTCAGAGCCTAGATAGCAAAATGGCAGAAGAAATCCATGCATTATCAGTAGTGACTTTAAATGTAAATGGATTAAACTCTCCAATCAAAAGTTAGAGATTGGCAGAATGGATATAAAACAAACATTACCCAACTATGTGCAGTCTGTAAGAGACACACCTTAAATTCAAAGATGCAAATAGGTTGAAAGTGATAGGATAGAAAAAATATACCATGCAAGTAGTAACCAAGAGAGAGATGGGGTTGCTGTAATAACATCAGATAAAATAAAGTTTAAGTCAAAAACACGTATGGGAGACAAAGACGGTCATTATATATTGATTAAGGGGTAAAGTCAAGAAGATGTAGCAATTACAAATATATATACACCTCACAGAAGAACCCAAAAATATATGAAGCAAATACTGACCTATTTGAAGGGAGAAATTGATGGCTATCCATTAATAGTAGGAGGCTTTAATATGCCACTTTCAATAAAAGCATAGAACATCTAGTCAGAAAGTCAATGAGTAAATGCAGACTTGAATGGTACTCTAAATCACCTCGACCTAACAGACACATATAGAGCACTTCATCTAACAGCAACAGAGTACACAATCTTCTCAAGTGCACATGGGTCATTCTCCAAGATAGACCATATGTTAGGTGACAAAACAAGTCTCAATAAATTAAAAAAAATTTTAAATCATACAATGTATCTTCTCCAACAAGAACAGAATGAAACTAGAAATAAATAACAGAGAGAGAAATGGAAAATTCACAAATTTGTGGAATTTAAACAACATACTCTTAAATGACCAATGGGTTAAAGAGGAAATCAGAAAATATCTCGAGGTGAATGAAAATGAAAATATAACATACAAAACATATGGACTACAGTGTTGAGAGGGAAATTTATAACTCTAAATGCTTATATTAAAAAAGACAAAAATTTCAAATTGGAAATCTATTGAAACCTATTTAGAGCAAGCTAATCCCAAAGTAAGAAGAAGGGAGGAATTAACAAAGATTAGAGTGGGGATAAATGAAATTCAAGACAAGAAGAAAAACAGAGAAAATCAACAAAAACAAATTTGATTCTTTGAAAAGATCAATAAAATTAACAAACTTTCAGCAAGTATGATGAAGAAAAAAAGAGAGCAGATGCAAATAAGGAAAACCAGAAATGAAAAGGTATATGTTACTACCAACCCTGTTGAAATAAAAATAAAAAATAAAACTGTATGCCAATATATTAGAGTACCTAGATGAAATGGACAATTTCTTAGAAATACACAAACTACTTACACTGACTCAAGAAGAAATAGAAGATCTCAACAAACCAATTACTAGTAAAGAGATTGAATCAGTATTCAAACACCTCCCCAAACCAAAATAAAGCCCAGTAACAATAATTTCACAGGAGAATTTTGCCATACATTCCAATAAGACTTAACTCCAATTCTGCTCAAACACTTCCCAAAAATTGAACAGGAGGGAACACTCCCTAATTCATTCTATGAGGACAACATCACCTTTATACCAAAACCAGATAAAGATACCACAAGAAAGGAAAATTATAGCCTAATATCTCTTATGAATATAGATGAAAAAATACCCAAGAAAATACTAGCAAACCAAATCCAACAGCACATTGATAGTGGGATTTATCCCTGGTACATAAGGGTGGTTCAACATAAGAAAATCAATTAATGAAATATATTGCATTAACAGAATTAAGGGAAAATTAACTAAATTAAGGGAAAGAATCATGTAATCATCTTAATTCATGCAGAAAAGACACTTGACAAAATCCAGCATCTCTTCTTGAAAACCCTGAAAAAAATCCACACCAAATTTCCTAGAGGTAATAAGTGAATTCACCAAAGTTGCCAGGTACAAAAGCAATACCAAAGAATCAGTAGTGTTTCTATACACAAGCAATGAACAATCAGAAAAAGAAATGAAGAAAATGTTCCATTTACAGTAGCAACTAAAAGAATCAAATATTCAGGAATAAGTTTAACCAAGGATGTAAAGGACTTATACACAGAAAAATACAAAACATTGCTAAATGAAATCAAAGAAAAGATAAATAAATGGAAAGATATTTCATGTTAGTGGATTAGAAGACTAAATATTGTTAAGATGTCAATTCTACCCAAAGCGATTTACAGATTCAAAGCCATCCCAATCAAAATTCCAACAACCTTCTTTGCAGATATGGAAAAGCCAATCATCAAATTTATATGGAAGGGTAAGGGGCCCCAAATTGCCAAAGCCATCTTGAAAAATAAGAATGCAAGTGGAGGACCCGAAACTTTTCCATCTTAAAACTTATTACAAAGCCACAGAAATCAAAATAGCATGGTATTGCCACAAGACAGACATATAGACCAATGGAATTGAATGGAATTGAAATTGAGAGCTCAGAAATCAACCCTCACATTTATAGCCAACTGATTTTGACAAGGGGGTAAAAACAACTCTTCAGCAAATGATGCTGGGAAGATTGGATTACCATTTGCAAAAGAAAGTAGGAAGACTCCCTCACACCTTACACAAAAACCAAGTCATAAGTGATCAGATGCCTAAATATAAGGAACAGAATCTCAAACTCCCAGAAGAAAACATTGGGAAGCATCTTTAGGATATTGTGTTAGGCAATGGTTTCTTAGATATTATACCCAAAGCACAAGCAACAAAATAGAAAATAAAGGGAACATCATCAAAATTAAAAGTTTTTGAATCTTAAATGACTTTATTATGAAAGTAAAATGACAACCTACACAATGGGAGAAAATATTTGAAAGCCATATATCTAATATATCCAGACTTTATAAAGAAATCCTTTAACTTAATAACAACAAAAAAAAAACCATTTTTAAAATGGGGAAATGACTAGAATAGACATTGCTCAAAAAACAGATATACAAATGGCCAGAAAGCACATGAAAAGATGCTTGACCACCAATTTGATGCAAATCAAAACTGATGAGATACAATTTAATACCCACAAGAATGGCTACTATTGGAAAACAGAACATTACAAGTACTGGAGAGGATGCAGAGAAATAGGACAACTCATTCATTGCTGATGACAGTGTAAAATGGTACAGTGAAGAGAGTTTGATGGTTCCTGAGAAAGTTAAGTATAGAATTACCATATAACCCAGTAACCTCACTATTAGGTATATACCATATATACTCACTATTGAGTATAAATCCATGAAAGCAGGAACTCAAAAAGATTAATTGCACACCAATGTTCATGATAACATTATTCACAATTTCCAAAAGATTGAAGACCCAAATGTCCATCAACAAATGAATGAAAAATAAAATATGGTACATATATATATATATATGGCAGCCTATAAACCTATTGTAGATGGGACTTTATGATTAGATTCAATTAACTGACCTATCTTTTGATTAGATAACTTCAATAGGGCATGGCCTAGGGTGGGTCTTAATCCTTTCACAGGGGTCCTTTATAAAGGGTAGAAACATGCAGAGACACACAGAAGGAAAAACTGCAGAAATGGAGATAAGGAGCTCAGGAGCTCAAAGAGGAACCCAGGAGAGAGAAAGCCACAGATGGAGCAGCCAGAAGTTGAAGCAAAAAGACCCCAAAGAGAAGCAGATGCCTCCATGTGCCTTGCCATGTAAGAGAGGATGCCAGGATCACCAGTGGCTGGTCTCCTAATGATGCCTTGATTTGGACATTTTCAGGGCCTCAGAACTGTAAGCTTTTAACCTAATAAATTACCATAATAAAAGCCAACCCATTTCTGGTATACTGCTCCCAGAATCTTTTAGCAAACTAAAACAATACACAATGGAATATTATTCAGCTGTAAAAAAGAATGAAGTTCTGATACATGTGACAATATGAATGAACTTTGACATCATGTTGAGTGAAATAAGCCAGACACAAAATATGAATATTGTATAATCTTTCAGTAAATAATTAGAACAAGGAAACTCATAGATTCAGAATCTAGAGTTTAGGTTAACAAGTGACAGGATAGGGATAGAGAATAGGGAGTGAAGGCTTAAAATGCACAGAATTCCTGTTTGGAAGGATAAAAAAGGTTTTGGTAATGGATGGTGGTGATGGCAGCACAACACTGTGAATGTAATTAACAGCAGTGAAATACATATCTGAATGTGGTTAAAAGGGGAAATGTTAAGTTGTATACATGGTAAAAGAATACATTTTTTTTTAAATCCATGAAGCTGCACTATTCAAACAGTGAATCTTAAGTTAAACCATGGATTATAGTTAATAGTACAATCATAAAAATGTGTTTTTATCAATTGCAATAAATGTACCACATCAAAGCAAGGTGTTAATAATAGGGTAGTTTATAAGAATCCTGTATTTTATGCACAATTTTTCTGTAAGCCCACAACTTCTCTAATAAAAAAAGCCCAACCTGACTCAGTTGAACCATGTCCTAGCTGAAGTAACGTCTTGAAGAAATCTTATTTACAACGGATCCACACTCACCAGTATGTGGACCAAACCCAAGAACATGTCCAAAATTAGGTACACAATTGAATACACCCTCTGGACCCCAAAAAGACATGATCTTCCCACATGCAAAATACATTTTTTCTATCACCACATCCTAAAAGCCTTAAGTCATTTCAGTAGTCTTGCTAAGTACAACAGCTCATCAAAATCAGTTAGTGATGTGGTCCATCATAGGGCAAAATTTCTCTGGTGAACATGTAAAATATAGAAAACAAGTTATCTGTCTCCAATAGACAGTGAAGGGACAGACATAAGGTAAGCATAACCATTCCAAAGGGAGACATTGGAGGAAAAACAGAGATCCCAAACAAGCCCAAAACCCAGAAGAGCAAACTCCATTAGATTTCAAGGTCTCTGAGTCATCTATGAATCAATATTTTGTACTACAGACCTGTTGGAGTGGCAGCCTCAAACCTTCCAAACACTTGCACAAAGGCCATGCTTGACCCAAACAAAAGGATAGAAGCCCCCGAATAGTGGCCAGGTTCTCCACAAATGCTTGAGCACAGTCTCCACCATCTCTGAGCTTGGAGTGTCAGGATTTTCCCTGAACAACAGGGCTGAAGGCCCATCCCCTTCAAGCACTGGACCAAACAGCCTGCCCCTTCCAAGCATAGGTGCAGAACCCCTTCCCACACACATGAGTGGGCCTGCTTCCTTGGCCTGAGGAGATCTTTTCATCTTAGACCTTTGCTTCCATGGTTCTGTCCTTAAAGTCATTTCTTCCTTCAATTCATTCCTTCTCTGTCCCTTTCAGTCCAGGCTACTAGTGATTCTGCTCATACATATTTTGCAACTCCTTGTTGGCTTTGTGTGCAGTTCAAGCAGGTTCATTAGACAATAGAAATTTCCATAGATCCCTCATGGATAACTGCATGTCCAATCCTGCCTTCCACTGAAATGGCTGATGGGATAAATGTGAAACCACCCCCTATTTAGCAAAGAGTTGTTCAGTTAAGCCCTCACATGGAGCCCTGTGCTCTGTGGCCTCACTTTCCAAAACATCTTGTAGCAGCAGGGACCAAATAATGATGGGGAAGAACTGGTAAAGGCTTTATCAGGAGACAGTCTCCCTGACCTCATGGGAGTACATTTCTTATCTTAATGAGACTGAATACTCCCAGGGCTGTATTTTTTTTCTCTAAACCTTTACCAGCCCCAGTAATGAGGGTTAACCTTGAAGAAACACCCCTATTGGTTTTCACTCGTATTCCTCATTTAGATGGAATTTCAAGCACGATATTCCTTAGAAGAATGTTATGCTGCATTGTGACATATAGAGTAACCTTTTCCAAAATGCCACATACTAGAAGGGGAGAAAATTTCAATACTCTCAAGTTCTCTTTTTCTGTTAAATAGTAACCAAGGGACCTTCAACCAAGAACAAAATATCAACCTGATAGACCTGATTCTAACTATAAGATGATAGGGAGCCAGAGGAATCAGTCTTAAAATTCACCCACAAGCTCCCAAATAATCCTGCAGAGTCTTCTAAAGTATAACATGTCCAGGGAAATTTGGCACTAGATACAGCTGGGTACCCTGTTCTTATTTGATTTCTGCCATAGTTTGCCCATGATATTTTAGACACTTTTGTATGCTCATACAAGCTAATGCAGCCTGGGGCCAAAACAATTTCCAAGAAGCAATTTCAGTGGAAAGAGAACCTAATTCTGGGCAAACCTAAATATCATAGGCTTGAATTGCATAACTCTAAAACACATAATGAAAAATTCAATTGGTTATTTTCTATTTTTCAGTTAAAAACATTTAAAAGTGGAATTTTCCACAAGGTAGACTTAATTAGCTTAGTGTTCAAAACACATAAGCTAAAAAATATGGAAACTTCCATTAGAGGGCAGATCCAAATAGTGAATTTTGGGGAAGGACCCATGATGGTCTAATGCTATGGAGTGTTAATAGTCAAATAAATAGAGGAGTATTCATGAATAAGATCATTAAAAATGTTTTATGACACCAGCTTTAGCGAAAATATTTTTAAGTCAAATTATATTATGCTGGGTTCAGAGTTTTCATCTCTACAGAGGCTGAGCAAAGGATAGGGATAGCAACTTTTATTTTTTATGTTGTATAGCTTTCAAACTGCTTTTTTGGAAAAAGAAAGGAAAGAAAGTCAGAAAGACAGAATATTGGTCAATTTTTTGAGGTCAGACATCCCTAGGTTTGAGTCCCATATCTGGCAGACTGCAGGCTCATCACAAAATCCTGTGCTTCCCTGGCACGTGTTCCTTTCCTTTCTTCTTCCTGAGGCAGACAAGCATGGTGAACTTGGAGGCCACACATGGGAGTCTGTGGAATCACATGATAGAAAGGACTGGATCTTGGAACCACTGCAAAGAGGAGGCTTTCCATCAATCAGGACCACCCATTTTGACTTTTACATAAGAAATAATTTTCTATTGTGTTAAGCCACTAAGATCTGTGGGTTTATCTTTTATAGTAGCTTTCATTATCTTATCCACTATGGTCAGTTTGCACCTGACCTTGGTCAAATTACTTAACTTCTCTATGCCTAAATTATTTCCTTGGTAAAATAGGGATAGTACTATTACTTACATGAAAGGGTTATTGCAAGGATGCATTTTAAGTACTTTCACAGTACCTGGCATGTGGTAAGCTCACAATAAATGATAGCTATTATTAATCACTCTTGTTGGATGCCTAGTTAATGTTATGTATTGTGTTAGACATTTGACATACTTCTCATTTAATCCTCAAAACAACAACCTTGCATTGCAGGCATTATCACTCCCACTTGGTCCGTAATAATAACTATAATAATAAAAAAAAAAAAATTGGGGCACTTTCTACATACTGAGTACTCTTCTAAGCATTTTACATGCACTAAGCTTAAAAACAACCCTATGAATTATGTATTAATATTATCCGTGTCTTACAGATGAGGAAACCGAAACACTGAACTTACTTTCTTCCCCAACTCCATACATCTAGTAAGAGGCAGAGTCGGGAATTCAACTGGGGAAATCTACCTCCAGGGCCCTCACTCTTAACCACTACTGGTCACTAAGGTACTGTAAGCATGTCAAGGTCAAGAGAAATATTCAAGATCCTAAGGACTCGAACCTATGGCCTTGGGGTATCGATCTGTCCTCAACAAGGGATCAGTGAAATGAATTTAAATATCTCAAAGCAGAACTAAAGCAATGTAAGTCCCGTGAGTTTGGGGCTGGTATGGTGGCCTAAAAATTTGGAAGATATTTTCACAACTGTATAATGCAGCCAGCTCTAAATATTTGTGTTGTATAGAGTCTTATTCTAATCTTAGAACATGTTCCAGTCTCCCATCATCTTGCTGACTAGGATACACGAATGACATTTGCCAAATTTCTGTGAATCTTTGGGATTCATATAGCTTTTAACAGAGATGTTGCTAATAGATAAATCTGCTAAACTCCAGAAGCAGGACTGGGAGCAGTTATAATGAGACCAGATTTTTGCCTTCTATGTCTTTTATTAGGTCTGAGATGAGTCATCAATGAGAGCCTGCAAATCAGCCTGGTTCCTGGCTTTCTGGGATAGATTCTAGAACATTAGTAATGTTTAATAATTTACGTGCAGATGTTACATTGGCTGTAAAACTTGATCAATTAGCTGAATTTAATTTTTCTCATGAGGAGTGTTATGATGCTACAATAGTGGTGAATCCGCTTTATAGCTCTTGGATAAAAGATCCATTTACTGGTAAATGATTTTACTTTCATAAAGGCAGAGGTTTCTTCCTACAACAAACTGCATTTAAATTATCCATCAAACATTACAGAATGACTGATTCATTGTCTAAAACATATGCTTGAGCTTTATCATTTTCAGGATGAGTTCATTATCTGCCTGCTGCTCAATCTAGTATTAAAAATAGTACAAAAAATAGAATGTGTTGAAATAAAACAATAAAATTCTCTGCTCCTGAAAAGCACTCTGTACAAAATCTTCCCATCAGTCCTCCAAGATTTACACAGATTTATGCAAGATTTACACATCATAAGATCAAGCTGTATGTTAGATAGAGAATGGCTTCATGAGCAATCTAAGTCACACAAAACATCAAAGGATGTATATAAATTAGGGAAGAGTTTCTTGGGGTCAAGATTTTATAAATGTTTTTCTTTTATAAAATAAGGTTAGGTACCAAATACTCCAATATAATTATTATCCTTGTCTAAAACCATGTTTACCATATAAAAAATCCAATGCATAAAAAAGATGAGTGAAATGTGTGCTGTTAATAGCTATGATATTTGGTAGGATACTGGGGATATCCTTAAATTACAAAGAGTACTGAGATTGAGTCTTGGACTCTGGTGTCTATGTCACATTGGGAAAGACACCTAATTTCTCTTTGCTTCCATTAATGTGTAAAACATGGAAATAATATTACCTACCTCCTGATACGGCTGTATGAATGAAGTGAATCAATGTATATATGAGTTTAGAACAATGTCTATCTGAAAATAAGTGCTTAATGAAGATATGCAAAATGAATAAATATTAGTTTTCTTACATGAGTGTGCATTACTCTTCAACAAAAATAATAGAACTTAATTCATTAAAAAGTTATTCACTAATTAGAGAAGATACTTCAGATTCAAAAAGTATGAAAGAAGTAATAGGATGTTAATGATAAACATTTTCTACTTTTGCTACTAGAGGCCATGCATAAGTGGGAATGAAAACCAAGATGGCAGAAAGACCAAATTTTCCCATTCCTCACTTGTTCCTGTCTGCTCTGGAAGTGTCTTGGGGGAAGCGAGGAACAATCTTGGTATCATCCCCAAATTCTAGCAACCAATTGATTTGGGTGAGTTCTACTTTTAAGCGCAACTTGTCTCTGGGAGAGTCGTTCACCTCTTGTCTGAATTTACTTTACTTGCCCAGCTTGCTTTAACCAAATCATTCAGAAAGTATGATGGTCAAGGAGTATGAAATATAGGTTTGAAAATGGGAAGATTTAAGTGAAATTAACTATGGAAAAACTTTGGGAAACTTTATGCAGTATGTTAGTTATCATTTTCTGGTTAGCAAACCACAAATTTTAGAGACAAGAAGCAAAACCACCATTAATTTAGCTCATATTTCTGTGGACCACTAAGTAGGCCGAGTTCGACTGGGTGATTCTTCTGGTCTGGGCTCTTGGGCCATTCCCTGCTGGCTTAGGTCACATTTCTGGGGCCTTGGTTGGAACAATGAGGCTGACTTCTCCAAGTGGACTCTCATCCTCCAGCAGGCTGGCTCAAGTTTGTTGAGATAATACTCACAGTATTCTAAAAGCAAGAGTGAAATGCAAAATCTCTTCATTTCTAGGCTGGGAACTGGAACAAAGATTCTTCTATGATATTCCTTTGGTCAGTGCAAATTACAAGACCACTAAATGGAAGGAGCTTCAAAGTCACATTGCAAAGGGTGAAGACAGAGGTAATGAAAGAATTTGTGGCCATCTTAGCAAGCTACCAAGGCAGTCGATG
The DNA here is from genome assembly GCA_029593785.1 of Cabassous unicinctus. Lineage (NCBI taxonomy): Eukaryota > Metazoa > Chordata > Mammalia > Cingulata > Chlamyphoridae > Cabassous > Cabassous unicinctus. Next base: position 12,035 of record JAQZBX010022734.1, on the reverse strand, counting down.
TCATTCTTACATTAAGAAAAAGAATGGTGAAGATGAAAAATGAACTTCCCAAGACAGGAGAGCGTCAAAGATCATTTTGCAAATTAGCTGGGACCCCCACAGCCTTAAAATATCCTTTCTATTCTTCTGCACCTAGTAACATTTCATTGTTTAAAGTGAAGCAAAGTATTATGTAAGCAGAATCACTGGCCACACTAAAACAAGCACATACATATGTTTCACTCTAATTCAAAAACATAAGACTGGAGAGTCCAAAGGATCCTTAACTATACTTCCATTAAATGAAAATTTACAATTCTTGGAAAAAGCAGATAATAAGTAGTTTGCATATCATTGTTATTGCTCAAGTTTTGTCACCTGTGACAAACAATTTTTCATAAAGCTCTTCCCACCTTAGAGAGGGCTGAGAGGAGAGAAGCTTCAGTAATTCAGTATATTAATCCACTATTATAGGGTAATTAACTGGGGTAAGGATACCTCTGCAGTAGAAACCATTGGAACTCTTGCTTTTGGGTTATATAATTGTATTGTTAATCTTAGTATGATGTATTTTTAGAATTTCAGCAATTTAGGAACTACATCTATCAGTCTACTGAAAAGGGTCAAGACTCTTTGAAAGAAGTTTCATGAACATAAAAGTTAAAGTGGTTGCCATTGTCTTTAAGCAGCATAAACACTGAAGGAAAAAGAAAACAATTCTTCAGAATACACAAGAAATAGAAGACGTAATCTTCAAAGATTTAGAAAATGACAAGTGCTTGAAAATCAAATTGTATTCGAAATATAAAAAACTAGAAGTAGTCCAGAAAGATAGGAGGGAAACCAACAATATGTGCTATAGTAATTAGAGGTGATAATGTTAACATTACAGTTGCCTCTTGATCTTCTACCTGGCTTAATAAATGTTGATTGCATTCTTTTTGTCTCTTCAGAGCAAAAGTAGAGAGGAGGGAAGTAGGAAAACTTCAGAAGTTTATCAGTGATGACATGAAAATGAGGTATGAAAACAATCCAGGCAAACTCTTAAAATGTGATATCTGAAAAGAGTGGTAGATAGTAGATTAAATACTCTCTCATTTCAAAGTTGAAAAATACTGAAACTCAGAGAAGAGAAGTTACTTGCACAAATTTGCACAGCCAAAGGTTGGAGTAATCTGCTACTTGATAACTGGTTTTACTGTACTTGCCCTTTGGGCTTGATTTTAATTACACAGAAAGTTCCTAGTCATGCTCATCCAGCTTTAACAACCTTATTTTGATATCTGTGAAATGTTTTTAAATGGATTTCTGAATATTTTAACAGACTAGAAGATACAAGCTCATAACCAGAATCAAAGTTTTCTTGATTTAAATCTCAGTTCACCTCATTACCGAGTTATGGAAGGTGAAATTTTGGCTAGGATGGGTTAATGGAGAATGTAGAAAAGTCTTAAACTTCCATAAATTTATTCAGCTACATTTCTCTTCCCAGTTGAGGTCCCACACTGCTTTGAACTGGAGAAACAGGAATGTGGAATCAGGCAAACACATGAGGGGGAGGAGCTTGAACTGTTGATGTGGAGAAATGAGAATCAACAGCATGATAGTACCGCTTAAAATAGTACTACCACAGAGAAAAGGCATAAAGATTTGGAGGGGAAATACAACTGTGGGAGATGAAGAAAATGAGAAGCCTGTGAAGTGTTGCTACAATTAAAATGCTGATTCTAAATCTGTGTGGGTTTAAAAATTCCTCTATTCATTTTTCTGAGTAATCATATGGCTCCTATTCTGAATGTGTTAGCTTAGGCATTCAATTTAAAATATGCTTTGATTAATTCTGAATTATTCAGTGTTAATCAGGTATTGCTTCAAGTTTTCTTCTTTGTGTATTACATCTCCAAAGCCACAAAGTTGAGTTCAAATGTCTTTGAATACAATAATCCCTAAATGAAATGTGAAGTTGGCTCTAGGGGCAGCTTACCAAACTGGGAGGGTGTTAGATATGCAAGGCCGGGTTGCTGAAGGGCATTTTGGAAAGGAAAAGAAACTATTTTACAAAAGATGGATAGAATCCACCTCAGGATGGAATTTTGTCTGTTTAAAATGGTTAAAAATGCTACAGTGCTTAAAGGCAGGATTCACTGAGGGGCTGTGGGACCAATATTTAGCTTCCAATAGGAGCAGAGCACTCTGGGTCTGTGAGTAGAACGACAGCCCTGTCTTGGGATAAGGCTTTGGCAAAAATGTGCTGGGGAAACCGAGTTGTTTGTTATTGCCGAGGATTCCCACTGGAGAACCAACACAATGCAGTGAAGAGAGTGATTTAGCATGAGTGGTCCCGAGTCAAATCTAATGGGAAATTTGGTGATGGATGGTAGTGCTGACAGCACAGCATGGTGAACACTACCAGCAGCGCTGGGAGATAAACCTGAACGTGGCTGAAAGGGAAAATGTTAGGATATATATATGATAATAGAATACTTTTCTTTTTAATCCATGAAACTGCTCTCCACAAACAGTGAACCCAAAGTTAAACCACGGACTATAGTTAATAGTACAATTATAAAAATGTGTTTTCATTAGTTGCAACAATTGTACCACACCAATGTCAGGTGTTAATAATAGGGACGTGGATCAGTCAGGTTTCTCTAGGGAACAGAATCAACAGAAGTCTGTCAATAGTGTGAGGTTTTATAAGAGTCTGTCACGTGACCGTGGGGATGCACAAGTCCAGGTTCCACAGGCAGGCTGCAAACCAGGGGCTCCAGTGAAAGTCCAATGAAGGTCCTTGATGAGTTTCCGGGAGACATTGGCTATCCAAAGACCAGCTGGGAAATTCTCTCTGAATGTTGAAATCACTTCCCCTATTAAGTCATTCAGCTGATTAGATAAAACATCACTCATTACTGACGGCAAAGTCCCAGGTTGATCATAGATGTAATCAGCCATCTATGCAGTAAACTCACTGGTGACTAAAGCCCATAAATGTCCTTATATTACAATTAGCCCAGTGCTTGCTTGACCAAAAACTGGGCACAGTTACCTGGCTAAGTTGACAAATTAGCCTAACCGTCACAGGGAGTATATGGGAATCCTATATTTTATGCATGATTGTTCTATAAACCACAAGTTCTCTAATCAAAATAAATTAATTAAGTTTAAAAACTCCTCATCCTACCTCTTACCAACCATGTGGGCTTCTGCGGGTTGAGTAACTGAGCTTCTGTTTTATAGTCTACTTGGCACATAGAGGATAATCAAGCAATGATCACTATTAATACAACTCTTAAGATAGGTATGCAATGTGTTTAAAGTCATCTAGCTCTCCCATACTCCCTTAGGATTTGGGCTGTAGCACAGAGAAGAGCTTGCCTGATTGGAAGGAAGCACAGTTTCCTGCTTGAAAACAGGAATATCATCTCCAGTATTGTTTAACTCAAACCAAACTTTTGCCTTAAGGAATAGAAGAGTGGTACTTGTGACTCAAGGAGGCTGTGACAGCCTGGAGGAGGACAGGGGAGGAAGGCTTGGCCTTGGAGCCTAGATCTGGAGACAGCCTGAGATACCAGCACCTGATACAACACATCTGCTCCATGCCTGCACTGAAGCAAACATCAGTGAGCGCAATGAGAAGCAGGCAGTGATAGCTATCATGTGGATTTTGAAAATATTCATGCTGCCATCAGATTCTAAAGTTGATAGTATTGGCATCAAATACATAAGGTCTGCATGTTTTTGTGTGAGGATGTTTCTTCCAAACCTCTAAACCTGTAAAGTCTTTAAAGATCAGATTTTGCTTTAACTCCCTTTTCAATTCAGGCCATGCAATTTATCCAATGGCTTATGATAAAATACACACTGGATTTCATGGGCCAAAGTATTTCTCTATGCTGAAGTTTTGCCATTTCAAACCTAATCCTTCCAAATGCATACTTGCCTCCATAATCAAATTTGACTTCTTTGATTATCTTTTTAAAGAGCAGTGTGCTCTTTCCACCACTTACTCTCCTTCTGTGACAATAAAAATAAAAATGCTTTATCACAAGAAACAAAGAATGTTCCACTATCCGTTCCACTCATAGAGATTGACTTCCCATGGGTATACTCTGTCCAATGCTCTATTAGTTTCTTCGCATCCCTTTCCTAAATTTCTTTGGGTAGATAGCATTACCCTCTAATCAGGTACACAAACTGAAAAGCTCAAGTTTCTTCTACTCTCCCTTGCCTTCATCTTCCATTTTCAATAGGTATTGATAGGTCCTTTCGCTTGCTGAATATTTATGTTTTACATAACAGCTTTATTGAGATATAACTCACATGCCATAAAATTCATGCATTCAAAGTGTACAATTCAGTAGGTTTTGGTCTATTCATAGAGTTATGCAACCATCATCACTATCTAATTTTAGAACATTTTCATAGCTCTAATCATAAACCCTCTGCCCAGTAGCAAGCATTCCCCATGCCGCCTCCCCGCTGCCCCTGGCAACCACTGATCTATTTTGTGTGTCTATGGATTTGCATATTCAAGGCATTTGGTATAAATAGAATAATTCTTTTATATGGCCAAATAATATTCCACTGTATGTGTATATCATATTTTGCTTATCCATTTATCAGTTTATGGGTATTTGGATTGATTCCACTTTTGTACTATTATGAATAATGCTGCTATGAACATTCATGTACAAGTGTTTGGATGGACAGATGTTTTCATTCCCCTTTGGTATATACCTAGGAGTGGAAGTTCTGGGTCATATGGTAACTGTGTTTACCATTTGAACATTAACCGCCAAACTTTTCCCAAGGGGCTGCACTATTTTACAACCCCACCAAGAAATGTATGAGGCTTTCCACGCTGAATATTTCCATCTCCATCCCCTCCACTGTATCCCACTATCAATGCCTTAGTTCAGGGCCCCATCATCTCCTGCCTGGACTATTGGTCTCTGAATTTCCAAACCTCCTTTCTGCTCTACCCAACATCACCCAGCCTTCCCACTCCATCTTCACCACTTCAATAAAGATTTCCTTGTAAAGCAGAAACTTGATCAAACAATTCTATGATAACTATTTCATATATTTCTCATGCCAAAAGGACAAAAGGCAATCAGGTATTAGCTGATCAGCCTCCATTTCCGCCCACCGGTCCTCATTGTCTTCCTTAGTTGTTATCCAGCAAATATCTCTTGAATGCCTATGACTATGTTAGAAAATATCATAGGGCATTAATCTAGTCTCTCTTACAGCATCCCATATTTGGACCTCAGATAAAAAGTATTAATATTTTGAATCAATCTAAAACATTTCTCACATTTGTGGTTTTTATTTGTTGGAAAATGCTCAAAAAATTGTACTTTTTACTGGATTGGGGCTAAAGAGCTCTTATTATTTAAAAGCATTATTTTGTTTATTTAAAAATACTTATTGAGTACTTAGTCCATGCCAGATGCTGTTCACTTGGGATAGGGCAGCAAACAAAGCAGTCAAAATTTCCTGTTGTCATGAGCTTTCCTTCTAAAAGTGTAAGACCAACAATAAACAAATAAGTAAAATAAAGTATTTCAAATAGTGGTAAGTAGCCTGGGGAAATGTAAAGCAGGGTGGGGGATAGGGAGTGCTTGGAGAGAGCTGAACTTTATTAAATAGAATGTTCAAGAAAGGACTCATGCATAAGGTGATATTTGAAAAAAGATACAAAAGAAGTGAGGTCATGCCACATGGATATCCATGAGAGGAGAGGTCCAGCTAGAGAGGATGGCAAGTGCAAAGGCCCTGAGGTGGGAGAATGTTTAATGTGTTCTAGTAATACCTAGGAGATTAGTGCATTTGGAACCATATGAATACCTTAATATTTGTTGAATGATAAGAAATCATTCCTTTCATAATAAACCTGAGAATGACACTTCTCTGTTCAAGGGCTTTCAGAGCATGGCTAGGATCTCCTCAGAACGAGATCTAGGAAGAAGTAGGAAAACAAGCCTAGCTCTGTTACGTTTAGTGAAAACCAAGAATATCTTAGGCTAGAATTTACTCTGAGAAATGCTTAGTGCCCATTTTCCTGACACTTGCTACTTTGTCCCTCTGCATCTGCTCCGCATAGACTGGAGATATAAAAAACCCAAAACACCAAAAGGGATTTGCTTGCTTGTTTTAGAGACAATTAGGGAGACAAAAAGGTGGAGATCTTTTATAAGTGCCGCAGCCGTCATGGGACAGCAGTGGGACCAATGTGGAGAAGTGGGGAACGGCAGCGTAGGAGCAGCTGGACTAAATTCCTGGTCTGTGGGACAAAAAGAAGAGAAGCCGGGATTGGGGCTGGCCAGGAGAGAAGTATGAGCTCTGGGGTTTCGCAGGCAGGACTTCCTGTGTTCTCTGGCAGGTATTTTGATTTCTTTTCAGGAGGATTCCAGTTCACTGATTATCACGCTTGCTCTTCTGAAATAGAAGCTGAACTGAAGAATATAATAATTGAAACACAGGTTGTCAGAGTGTTTAAATGACCAATTTGATGTTCCAGTAAATGAGCATTTTTCCTGCCAGAGCCAAGCTATCACTTTTGTCTTTGCTTTTTTAAACGTACTCTTTAAAAACATAAGCAATACATGCACACGATTTCTAAGTCACATACTACTAAGCTGATGACTTTTTAAGAAATCCCCCTATTTTTTGCCCCTCCCCACACCTCCTTGGTGGCATTTATCATCACCTCTTTTAGCGATTTCCTTGTCTGTACCTCGATAGTTCAAAATAACATAATTACACAGCTATTATTTTTCATTCTTCTGTGCTGTCAATTAAATTGCTTCAGAAAAACGAGAATTTAGTTCTCTTTCTTGTCCTCCTACCATCCTCCATCCTCCTAAACTAGTTATATCACCCTTTTGGGTAAATCAATACTCAGTGATTATGTAAGATTATGTAGGTATAACTATTTCACTTTTATTTCCAGTTAAGTCATAGTATATTTTCATTTTGTTTCTAAGTGGTTTCACTAATTCATTTAAACTCTCTACTAGACTCAAAATTTCTTTTCAAATAGTCTAATTTCTTTCCCCATCTTTCTTCAGGGTCCATCCTCCTGCTTCAGTGTCTCTCCCAGCTTCCATACCAGCTTAACGGTCACCTGTAGAATTCTCTTTGCCTTTCTCTTCTATTGGATCCCCTGTTTTGTAGATCTCTTGTCTTCTTTTTTATTAACTTCCTGAGAAGCACCTTTCACTTGACTACTACATTAGACAAATGGTTTTTATTTTGAAAATCAAAGCACTTAAATTGTATTATATTTTATCTATTTGGTCATATATTTAAGTTACATATTGATTACATTTTAATCTAGTTAGTCACTATTCATTGTGAAAGTCGTTGCTTGTTGTGGGGTCAGTGAGGGGCAAATGGTGACATGCAGTTCCAGGGTTTTACCTGTTCAATCTAGATACAGACTCAGGATATATCTGACTCTGCCTTCAACACTCCACTTGGGTATCTCATAGGTACGTCAAAGGCAACAAGTTGGATATGAACTCATGACATCCCCACCAACAGCTGCCCTGGTTCAGTCTTTTCTTACTCAGGAAATGGCATCATCTCCATCCCCTTGAACAAGTCAGAGGCATCCTTGACTACCTTCTTCTCTTCATGCCCCAGACCCAATCATCTGACATGCCTACACACCTCTCAAATTCAGCCTCTGCTTTCCATCTCCCCTGTCTTCCTGCTAGGACAAGCCAACAACATTTCACTCACACCACTGCACAAACCAGCTGACTCTTCCCTCTGTGTCTACTATTATTTCCTTCCTCCAATCATTTTTCTACTCTGAGGCTAGATTAATAGTTTTAAAACCCAAAGATTGAGGCATATTGGGCGTAAAATTCTATAAGTCTGAATTCCTCTGCAAAAACAGTCCAAAAGGCTTACCTGCATAATCTTGCTCCTGCCTACCTGCCTGTGTCTTGAGTCACTTTGCCCTTTAATATCTGTTCTCCAGCTGTTCACTGTTGTTGTTTGTTTTGTCCTTACAGCTTGCCTCCTGGTTTTAAGATCTTTGTGCATGCCTTTGTATCTCATGGGAAGCATCCCCCCCATTGCCACTCCAGAGCCTCCTAGGTTACTCAACTTGCCCTTAAACTTGAACTCCTGCCTTTTGGGGAATCTTCCTTGACCCTCCAAGCTAGGTTAGCTTCTCCTGTGCCATGCTATGCCCCTGTATCATACTGCACCCCTCTATAACTCTCATCATAGCTGTCAAATTTCATAAGGGCAGGGATTGTATTCTTTGTACAAGCACAGTTTTGGACATACAGTAAACTCTTAATAGATATATGTGGAAGAAAGGGAAGGAGACAGATTAGGGAAGAAAGAAGGAGGAAAGGAAGAGGCCAGGGAGACAGAAAAGAAGAAAAGACGGATATGAGTAGATTTATTACTTGATTTACTGATAGTTTCATCTTATAACACATTAAATAAAGTTTTCTAAGTATATTGATTAGCTATTGCCAAAATAAAGCTGGGTAACAAACTACACAAAAATTCAGGGTTTACACACCAGCAGCATTTCTTTTCCTTGCTCCTGAGTTTGTGGAATGGCTAGAATAGCTCTACTTCAGGCTGCAGGTCATCTGGGATTGATTTCAGGCTATGGACTGGATTCTTCATTCTCCTTGGACCAGCAGCAGCCCAGGGTATGTTTCCTCATGACCAATCATAGAATGCAGCCTCTTTATACATACTCTTTAAACTTACACTGTAAGTTCACATCATCACAACATCAGTGGGGGAAGGGAGGACATGTTCCAAACATACCAGAGGGTTGTACTGCAAAGTCACATGACAAAAGTCATGGATGCATAATTCTGTACAGGGAGGTCATGAAGAATTTCAAACAATAATTCAATCTTTAACACAGCTTCTTGCAATGTCATATTCACATTTTTAAACCTGCTTTTCTTAATTTCCTTTTGTTTCCCATCTGCAGCTATTCTCAAGAACCAGTGAACCTCCTGACATCCCCTGAAATAGGCTGGTAAGGAGTAGGGGGTTGGGGGAGGCAAAACAGCACACCTTTGTTCTTCATCAGGCCTTTGTCTTTCATCATCTCATGACCAGGCTACTACTCTCTTTTTTTGCACTGTTCACATGACTATATTTGCACAGAACCTAACTAACTGCTTCACTTGTTCTCCCTGCTTTCAGCACTATATGATGAGAGGTGGTTTCTTGACAAATTTAGACATTGTTGGTGTGATTGGCCATCTCACACTAAGAGCACAAATGCCCAATGTATTCTATAATTAAAGAAATTCATAAATGACATGTGTTGCAGATTATTTAGGGAAATTGGGACATTTTGACATATGCCTCAGCCTTTGGCTGGGAGAACAGCTAAGTTTCTCCAGGCCCAGAACTGTGGTGCTTATGTAAGTTGGAATGTACATCTGCCTCGGTATAATAGAGTCACTAATTCTCATCCTCTTATTTTAAAGACAAGGAAACCAAAATCCAGAGAAGTAAAGTTACTTGTCCAATGTAGCCATATTGGGATCTTAATTCAGTCTCTCAACATGAGTTTGTTGATCTTTACATGAGCATAAGATTCTTTATGACGCCATGGATTATGACCATGATGGGAAGAAGACAACACTAAGAAGAAGGAAAAGCATGATGAAGAGTTCATGCACAGCCCATGGAAACAGAAACTTTTACAATGAAAACACAATTTCACTGCTCACTTCCATGACTTAATAATTAATGCATATGTGTCAGTAGAAGACAGGGGCTAGATTTTCACATTTTCTCCTAAATCAAGGGCATACTTTTGAACATGACTCTTCAATTTCAGTGGATTGTTAGACTGAATGGCCAACAGACTTCAGGCATTAGTATAGGTAGTGTAGGTAACAGAGGAAGAGGGGGGAAATTGCAGTTTTCGTATTAACTAAGTTTTCTCTGAACTAGTAATATTTTTTCTAACAAGAACAGAAATAGAAACAGTTAAAGGATTTTCAGTCTTGGTGTTTTCCACTTTCATGTAAAGGGAAAATGTATAAGCTGCTTTTCTTTAATACTAAAAGCACCCATATGGATGATTAGAATTTACCTTCCTTCATCACTGTTTCAAAACAGCAGTTATCTTTTTCCAATTAAAAACAACTGTGCTTATAAATGACCCATGCTGCTACTACCCACTGTTTGTTGACCAAGCCCCTATTAGTACGTATAATGTATTTTCTGTGAAATAATATTTTTGATGTTCCAAACAACTAACTGATAAATAAATCTTTGGAAGTTAACCTGTTCATAATAATAAAAAAAGCCAAATTATATTTGATTGTGCTTTCTAGTTTCCAGATTTTTTGCATGCATTATTCCATTTGAGTTCTAATAAATCCTTCTCTATTAGTTAAGGCCGATGGTAATTTTCCATTTTCCAGATGAGGAAACCAGAATCCGTTTTAATGAATTTTGCAAGCTTACACAATTAACAAGTACCAGAGATAGGATTCAAATTCTGTTCATCTGACACTCAGTCTAGTGTTTGTTCCAGTCTAAATCATTGTTTCATTTGCTATGAAAGAAAAGAGCGAGCAATGTCCCTAATACTGCATAATAACCAAGCCAGAAAAAGAAACAGTAAAGCACTAAAATCAAATCCTAAACTCATCAGACTCCCTTGAATTCTTGGAGGTCACAGAGCAAGCTTAACCCTGATATGGGTTGAATTGTGTCTTCCAAAAATATGTATTGAAGTCCTAACTCCCAGTACTTCAGAATGTGACCTTATTTGGAAATAAGATCAATCACTGCATACAGCAGTAGTTAAGATGAAGTCATACCATCATAGGGTGGGTTCTTAATCCAGTATGACTGGAGTCCTTATAAGAAGGAAAAAAAAGACAGAACACCATGTAACAACTGAGGCAGAGATTGAAGTGTGGCAGCTGCAACCAAGGAATGCCAAGGAATACAAGAATGCCAGCAAATATCAGAAGCTAAAAAAGGCAAGAAAGCATTCCTCACTACAAGCTTCAGAGAGAGTATGGCCCTGCTGACACCTTGATTTTGGATGTCAAACATCCAGAACTATGAGAAATATATTTCTATTTTTTTAAGCCATCCAAAAATTTGTGCTATTTTGTTAAGATAATCTAAGGAAACTAAGACACATTTCTAACATTTTCTCTAAAAAGAAACATTTTATTAATTTCTTAAAACAACAAACATAAAAATTAAATACAAATACTTAGTGTAAATAAGCATTGTGTAAAACAAAGCAATCTTCATATCCAAAGGGATATGCAAAGAACACTGCTTTGATGAATTTTTTTTTTACTTGAAAAATGTATGTATTTATTCATCTGTGTTTACTTTTTAGGTTTTTTTTGTTTGTTTTGTTTTGTTTTTATTGTGGGTAAAAATCCAATTTTTCACAATACAAACCAATATTTGTAAAATGATATATAGATATATATGCATATATGTGCATTTGCTTACATAAATGTTATTTTTTTCATATATATTTTAAAAGATGCTTGGATTATATAAATGTTACACAAAAATTACAGGGATTCCCATAATCTCCACCTCCCATACCTCCCATAACATCTCACATAAACATCTTTCATTAGTGTGGCACATCACCTGCAATGGATATACTCATCCTGGGGCTTTGCCACTAAGCATAGACCACAGTTCACATCGTAGACCACACTCTCTCCCACACAGTTCTGCATGGTATATGCTGTTGTAAAATGACCTATATCTGTCACCACAACGTTACTCAGGACAACCCCCAAGTCCTGAAAAAGCCCCCGTATTACAACTGCCCTTCCCCTCTCCTCCCCAAAAGCGTCTAGTGGCCACTGGCTCCACCTCACTGTTATAATTTCTTTCATTGCTTGAATCACAATATGTCTACAACAGAATATGATTAAGTCCACTCTAGTCTCTTCCCCCAATCCTGAGGGAACTGGAATGGTGATGTCCACTCCACCTCCAAGTGAGAGTGGGCTTATATCCCATGTATATGGTGGATGGGATTATCCTGCCTGCAG
>JAQZBX010022733.1:0-31336 GCA_029593785.1 Cabassous unicinctus | reverse complement strand
TTCCTATCTTTTGCAGTGTTTTTATCAGGAAAGTGTGCTGTATTTTGTCGAATGCTTTTTCTGCATCTATAGAGATGAACAGGTGTTTTTTTCTTTCAATCTATTTATGTGGTGTATTACATATTGATTTTTTTTATGTTGAACCATCCTTGCATGCCCAGGATTAAACCCACTTGATCACGGTGTATAATTCTTTTGATATGTTGTTGAATGTGATTAGCAAGTATTTTGTTGATGATTTTAGCATCTAGGTTCATTAGAGAGATTGGACTGCAATTTTACTTTCTTTTGGTATCTTTGTTTGCCTTTGGTATTAGGGTAATTTTAGCATCATAGAATGAGTTAGGGAATGTTCCTTCTACTTCTATTTTTTGGAAGAGTTTAAATAGTATTGCTGTTAGCTGCTTCTGGAATGTTTGGTAGTATTCACCTCTGAAGCTGTCTGGTCCTGGGCTCTTCTTAGTTGGATGGTTTTTGATGAATGACTTTATATCTTTACTTGTACTTGGAGTGTTGATTTCATCAACTTCTTCATTTGTCAATGCAGGGTGCTTGTGAGTTCCTAGGTCTTTGTCCATTCCCTCTAAATTATTATTCTTGTTGGCATATAATTTTTCAAAGTATCCTCTTATGATACTCTTTATTTCTGTGGGCTCAGTTGTGATATGCCCTTTCTCATTCCTTATTTTGTGTATTTGCGTCTGCTCTCTCTTTTTCTTTGTTAATCTGGCTAAGGGTTTGTCAATTTTATTTATCTTTTCAAAGAACCAACTTTTGACTTTGTTTATTTTTTTTTTCTAGTGCATTCTTATTTTCTATTTCATTTTGTTCTGCTCTAAATGTTGTTATTTCCTTCTTTCTACTTCCTTTGGTGTTAGTTTGTTGTTGTTTTCCTAATTCCTCCAGGTGTGGTATTAGGGCATCAATTTTAGTTCTTTCTTCTTTTTTAAGATATGCATTTATGGCTATGAATTTCCCTCTTAGTACAGCTTTGGCTTCACCCCATCAGTTATGGTTTGTTGTATTGTCATTTTCATTCATTTCAAGGTAGTTACTGATATCTTCTGAGGTTTCATACTTGACCAGCTGTTTGTCTGAGAGTGTGTTGTTTAATTTCCATATCTTTGTGTTTAATCTGGTTCTCTGGCCCTTAGTGATTTCCACTTTCATTACATTGTGGTCAGAGAAATTACTTTGTATAATCTCAGTCTTTCCACTTTCATTGAGAATTGTTCTGTGGCCTAGCTTGTGTTCTATCTTGGAGTATGTTCCACGTGCACTTGAGAAGAATGTATATCCTGCTGTATTTGGATGTAGCTTCAGTATATAACTCTTAGGTCCAGGTCCTCTAATGCATCATTTAGAGTCTTTGTTTCTTTAATGATTCTCTGTTGAGATGCTCTGTCTACTTGTGATAGTGGTGTATTAAATTTCACCACTAAAATTGTAGAGACATTTATGTCTCCACTTAGTTTTTCCAGTATTTGCCTAATGTATTTTGAGGTGACCTGATTAGGTGCATAAATGTTTATGATTGTTCTTTCTTTTTGAAAGATTACCAATTTTGCTAATATATATTGTCCAACTTTGTCTCTTACAATAGTTTTGGGTTTAAAGTCTATTTTGTGCAATAGTACAATAGCTACCCCTGCCCTTTTTCGGTTAGTGTTTGCTTCTAAAATTGTTTTCCATCCATTCACTTTCAAATTCCTTGAATCCCTGGGTCTAAAGTGGGTTTCTTGTAGACAACATATAGATGGGTCATATTTCCTTATCCATTCTGCCTATCTGTGTCTCTTGACTGTTGAGTTAAATCCATTAACATTCAGTGTTATTATTCTCAAGGAATTTCTTACATCAGCCATATTTTCTTTGGGTTTATGTATGTCATATGTTGTATTTATTTCTCTTTTTGTCTTCTTAGTTGTTCTTACACTCTCCTCCAACTCTGACTCTCCTGTTTTTTCCTTTCAACCTTTAGAACTTCCTTCAGCATTTCTTGAAGGGCAGGGTTCTTTTGGCATACTCTCTTAATTTCTGTTTATCTGTGAATATTTTGAATGCTGCATCATTTTTGAATGCCAGCTTTGCTGGATAGAGAATTTGTGGCTGGAACTTTTTTCTTTTAGTACCTTGACTATGTTATACCACTGTCTTCTTGCCTCCATGCTTTCAGATGAGAAATCAGCACTTAATCTTACTGAGTTTCCCTTGTGTGTGATGGTTCTCTTTTCTCTTGCTGCTGCCTTGAGTATTTTCTCTTTGTCTTTAGCATTGGACATTTTGACTAGTATATGTCTTGGAGTAGGCCTGTTGGGATTTATACTATTTGGAGTGCACTGTGCTTCCTGGACATTTACATTCATCTCCCTCAATAGGTTTGGGAAGTTTTCAGACATTATTTCCTTCAACACTCCTTCTGTTCCCTTTCCCTTCTTTTCTCCCTCTGGGATGCCTATAATGCATATGGTTATGTGTTTTGTGTTGTCATTTAAATCCCTAAGTCATTGCTGGATTTTTTCCATCTTTTTATCTATCTGTTCTACAATCTGTTTGATTTCAGATGTACTGTCTTCCACATCACTAAGTCTTTCTTCTGCCTGTTCAAATCTGCTGTTACGTGATTCCAGCATCTTTTTGATTTCTTGGATTTTGCAATTCATCCCCATCATATCCATTATCTTTTTACGTATATTTACAAATTCTTCAGTATGTTCTCCCTGTTTCTTCTTCATATCCTTAATCTCTTACTTCACTTCATTAAGTTGGTCCATGATATTTGTTTGGACATCTTTGATTAGTTGTTCTATGTTCTGCATTTCTTCCTGGTTTTTAGTTTGTTCATTGTAGTGATCCATGTCTTCCTGTTTTTCAGTATAATTTGTAATTTTTTGTTGCTCTCTGGTCATCATTTTATCTTGATGGGTTTATTCAGTTGATTAGCTTCTCTCTCTGCTCTAGAGTTTTATTTAGCTGGTGGTTTTGTGTGTGTGTGTGTGTTTTCTCTTTGACACTTTGTTCTTCTTGTTCTTTTTCCTTGCTTTTTTCTATGTTCCCTGGATGGAAAAATATTATGGCCAGAGGACTTGAAAGAGGTGAAAAAGGATAATAGTAATAATTATAAAAGTTAGAAATGGGGCCATATAAGACATAGTAAAATAAATATTTAACTCATGTAAGCAGTGTAGAGTAATAGGGGAAAAAAAGTGGAGTACCTACAATGAAATGGGAAACCAAATAGAGAAAAATATATAGAATGATTTAAAAGTCTTCAATGATGAGAAGAGATAGAAAGAGTAAAGAAAGGAAAAAGTTAATTAAAAATAGAAACCAGAATAGACAAGATAGAAATCAAAAGCAGTAAAGATGAAGTTGTTTTATCTTTACCAATCTATCTCCTTGTCTAGCTCCCTCCAGATGGATGTCTCAAAGGCTCTTGCTCCATGGGCTCCCAGAACAGCTCACTTGGGCAGGATCCTGTCCCCAGTCAGCTGTCTTTTGTTGGAGAGATGGTGAGTGCCCACTAATACCAACACCATCTTGCCTCTTCCTCCAAAAATGAGTCTTAATATTTCTTATATTTCGGTATATTCTAACTTTTCCTTTTATTAGCTTTCTTCCTTTCATTTTTATATTTTGTGAGTTTTATGTGTAAATGAATTATATTCATTCACTTGGAAGTTCTGAACTAAGGATTTGTTACATCTTACAAAATGGTGATGGCAGTTCAGACATGGTCAAAAATTTCAATGGTCATTTTTTTCCCAAAATCAGTAAAATATTATTTTTTTCCTAAAACACCTACCTATAAAAATCATTTGTGTATTTTTTCATTAATTGAAATTATTTTTTGTCTTAAGTATGCATTAGATGATTGTTTACATTGTTCTTTAATATATATTTATGAATGTGCCCTGATGCTCTGTAACCTCTATTGTCCAAATGAAAACAATATGTGAAAAATAGTCACATGAAGAAAGGATATTTTTAAAATTTCAATTTGAATACATAAATAAGTCAAGTGATTAATTTCAATCACTTCAATCTAGTTCATTCACTAGTCACATATTTCTGATGGGGAGAAAAGTTAATAATAGTTTCATGTGAAAATATAAACTCTCTATATTTCTAATCTAATTTACCTGTTATAAACACCTATTTTACCTTTGAATCTAATAATTTTGGATAAGTAAAAATTCTTGCAGATTTTTCTCAACTTATTTTATTAGCATATATTATTTTATCAAATGTTCATATTTGCTTTCTTTTGCATTATATATTTTTTAAACTCACTGGTGTTTAGTGTCTTAAAATAGCAAAATGTTACTTCTTATGTTAAAATCTGAGTTCCTGGAATAGATTTTTGTGCTATCACTAAAATATTGTTGAAAGATTATAAATTTACCTTGTACCTGCCACAAGTTGGCTAGAGGCATATTATATGAAACCTTTAGGGAATAAGTCATGTGTAAAGAAAATGTGGGACGGTTAAGGAGCAGGGCATATGGGAATTTCCTATATTTTTAATGTAATATTTAAGTAATCTAAGTACTTTTAAAAATAAAAAGTATATATTAAAAAAAAAGAATAAGTAGAGTAAGAATGTTATTGGTGAATCAGTAATAGTTAAATGTGTTAATTTTTTTATTAGCTAAATGCATTTAAAAATTCACTTCATAGTAAAAGTACAAGAATATAAAACTTTAAAACCATTTTCAAGGAGTTTACACAAAAGTGTGTCAATGAAAACCAAATATGATGGTTTTTAAGCAAACTAATAAAGAGGTAGAAAAAATTTGTGAATTTCCAAGGACATTTGAGAAGATAAGTTGCTTTGAACTGTTTATAAAGTATGTTTATAAAACATACTGGAAAGAGATGATAAATGTGTGAATTATAACACTGTCACTGTGAATGAAAAGTCAAAATTCTAGGAGTACTTTCAGAATTATGAGTTCACTGATGTGAGAGATTGGGTTTCATATAATGCCAGAATGGGAAAATGTACAAAAAAACAGTTATTGCACACATTTTTCAAAATAACTTAGTTTCAGCTTTTCAGCATGTAATGAAATACATGAACAATGTGGGGCTACTACTTACCTGGAGAATATGTGCATTTCCTATGATACTCTAGAAAAGCTGGTGAAAAATGTCATCCTGGTAATGACTGTTATTAATGTAAGGAGATGCTGATAATGGCAAAATGCTGTAGAGGGTTCTGGATAAAACCATTTAGAATACTCAAAGGATTTTAATTGGTAAAAGATTTTTAAAAAGAGATATTATCCGTAATGCAAAAATTATAAATATGATATGTACATAAAGTCTTTTTACAATAAGCATGATGAAATACAGGAAAAAGGCAAAGTAATTAAATATATCAACAGGACAAATAGAAAAAATTGTGTTTACATGTACATGAGTTTTCTGTAGGAAAAAGCATGGATAGAGTGTATAATTAATGTAAGCTATGATAGGAAAATTGACATCAATTGATGTGAAGAAAAGTGACAATAAACATAATATTTGGACAGAAGAGCTTAGAAATTTGAGTTGACACACTGTGAATACAGAAATTGTGGAAAGTCTTGGTTAAAATATAGGGATAAATTTATACTATATATATTTAAATTACTGTTATAAATTTATTAAATATTTGCAATTTTCAAGAAAGATGTTCAAAAAGAATATCATATATATTTGTGACAAGCAGGTATTTAAGAGAATATTTTCAAATTGTTAAATAATTCTGAGAAATGGCTATGTGCTAAGTTTAAATAAAATTTAGGGAAAATCAAGAAATGAGAAATGCTAAGATTTTTGGAAAATTTCCTATGGGTTATAAGAAATGAATTCAATGGAAGATGACTCAGAAAATAACAGTTGGAAAAGTATTGAATAGAAAGGACCAACTGGAATGCTTTTAGGGCACATAAAATAATCTGCTGAAAAAGAAGAACAAAGCATTAAGTGTAAATCATCAAGGATAATGAATGGTATTCTAGGAAAAATGGATTATCATGTTTTGAATTATTCTAGTGGAATCAAATATTCCAAAGTTGGAATTTTGGGAAGAATTTGGATCATTTAATTATTCAGCCTTAGGCTGAGCCTAAGCTTTTTTAGTTGTTTATCTTTGAAATGTAAAGGTATACTTAATGTCTTAGGGACTGTGTATTCATTAGTAAATTGCACATATTAATGATCTCTATATATTATATTGACATGGATATTTCCCCATAAAACAATTATATCAAACAAATTACAGTTTTGATTCCAAATTTTTGATCTGGTTGTAAAATATTTGTAAAAACTGTGATATTTTAGTAACCAAAATGAGGGAAAAACCCACAAAGTTTGAAAGAGTGGATACTACACAGATAATTGTCAAGGGAAAGTAGAGGTAAATAATAAAGCTGTTGTGCTTAGGATGTGAATATTTTAGATTATTTTCTTGAGGGGGATACATTTCTGTGTGAGATAAGTGGTAATTTTATTAGAAACTTTAGATAACATTGTAATCAAACATAAACTGATTTCATAAGATAGAAAATGAGATTCAGGTGATGAAGATGGGAAGATATCTCCAGTTATTTTATTTCAAACATATACAATTAAGAATATTAACTCTAGGTGGATTAGGAGTGCACAAAATATTTACCAGATATATTATATAAATCTAGATTTTTTATTTTTTCATATTATGACACAGACATCTTCTCTACCAAGATTTTCTTCACCATGGCTAGTGCCTCTCGATATTGCTGTAGTAAAGACCTCTTAATTTATCTATTAAAATTTGCAAAATGATGATTTTCAAAACTTAAAAGTGAGTTTCCAGAAAAATAATATATTTAAATGATAAACAAACTGAAAGCCTAATGACCCTACACTTTGCAACTGTGATGGTGACAACTTGCTTTAAAAGTCAGAAACTCATAATCTCAATTCATGCACTCATCTTGAGAAGACCAATTAGAAGCAAGTCACTCTCCTGTGCTTATCTCCAGACCACCACTGTGTATTAATATCCTGGCCAAACACAGCATAGAACTCTTAATAAAACTTAACAACTGTCATTGAGAATACACTCTGTTCTAGGGGTTTTTCCATATTTAACCAGTTTAATCTTCATTAATATAATAAATTTCATTAGCTGGATATTATTGAGGTAAGGGGGTAAGAGTTTTTCATGTCATACCCAGGCAATTGTATTTGAAAACCTCATCTAATCATTTTGCAATATTATCTACTACAAAGTGGTAATGAGTAGAAACTGACAAATAAAAAGGGCTTTCCCTGCACACAAAAGACAATTTTAAAAAGTGGAAGGACATGTTATGATGGAAAATTTGAAGGTAACATTATCAATTATTTTCAAAATGTGTTTTTAATTTAATTTTATAGTGACATTTATGTATTAATAAAATATATAAGATTCAATGGCCATCTACTAATTAGCATGACTTCATAGTGATGGCTATACATTCCAAGATATTTGTGACAACATTAATGTGATATGAAAATATCTATGTGTTTTATTGGTGACAAGGTTAGAGGATTGCTGCTACTACTGTAGTTTGTTGCCTAAATTTATTATTACTTAAACGGTGTTTTCTTAAATTTAATTTAATTGTATATTGAAAGATGCTTTAGATTACATAAACGCTGAATTGAAAATGTAGGAGGCTTCCCATATACCCCGTCACACATTTCCCCATCAACAACACCTTTCATGATTGTGGTACATTTGTTACAATTGATGAACACATATTGAAGTATAGCTATTAACCATGACCTATATAGTTTATATTTTGCCCTGCACAATTTTAAAGGTTTTGACAAAATGTTTAGTGGCTTGTATCTGTCATTGCAATGTCATTCAGAACAATTCCAATGCTTCAAAAAATGCCCTATGTTATACCTATTACTCTCTTTCCCTCCCCTCAGAAACTCTGGTGACCACTGCACTTATATCAATGCTACAAGTGTTTCCAATGTTAAAATATTAATAAGTCCAATTTAGTCCATAGTTGCATTTCCATCTTTTGGTTTTTTTTCCTCAATCTTGAAGAGTTTGGCATAGTTGATGACCACTCTGTTTCTGATTGAGTGGGGGCTTAGATCCCATGGGGCAGATTGATAGAACTGCCTTACTTGCAGCGATACTCAGTGTTTGTTGAGATGAACATTGTCCATCATCAATCCTTTTGTTAGTTGTCCTGACCAAATCCAGTGAACTGGTGAGTAGGTGTTGCAACTCTGCTGAGATTCAGGGATAAAACAGAATATGAACAGACCAAAGAGTTAAGTCTCTGAGACATGTGTTAATGAGTATAGTGCTAATTATAGGTTCAAATAAAAGTGGCAGAAGAGCCATTTGTAGGGAAATTATAAATGAGTCTAACTCTGTTACATTGGGGAGCATATATTCCAAGGTAAGGCCCGCTGGCAAGGTGCCCAATTCCTGAGATTGTTGGCCCTGCCTATAGTGTCTAGATGTCTCTAGAATCCTCAGTAGCCCTGCTGCTTTAGACACTGTTTACTGTGACAATCAATAAGATCCTCCTGAGATGTACATAAACATAACCTTTGGAATGACCTCCCAACTCACTTTGAAATCTCTTACCCATAAAAGCTCATGTGTATTTAATATTTCCCCATTTTGGTCAAGGTCTTTTTTCCAATTGCATTGCTAGCTGGCACTTGGTAATAATCCCTTGGTGCCAGGGTGGTGCAACCTTTAGAGTCATGTTCCATGCTGCGAGGGAAGCTCCTGAGTTTATGCATTAGGTTTGGTTTAGAGACAGGCCACATTTGAGCAACAAGGAGGCATTCAGGAGGTAACTCTTAAGGAATATATAATATTAGACTAAGTTTCAATTTCACAAATACAAAGTTCTTAAGTACAACCATCAATATCAACGGTCTGGCATATTGGTCTGTGCTCCTTCACTCTCACAGCCCTTGTACTTGGGAGATTCATGTCACTCAATTAAAGAATGTAGCAGGACTTACCAGAATGGGAATTCAATATTATTTTGGTTATTGTGTGGTTATTCAGCCACTGAGTAAACACCCCATGACCATTTGAATATATTAATATACTATAGAGGCATGCCCCAAGGGTACCCTTTCCCACACTTGTCCCCATCCCTGACATCCCACAGCAGCGATCATTCCTTGCCACAGTTGAGACCCTTTTGCAATCCAAAACCTCCCAGAAAACAAAGTCAAATAAAAATAAAATATTAAAATAACATACTAATATTAATTTTTAAAAATAAAAATAAATTCATTGTACCTTTCATCACTGTTAGGTGTGTTATCTTTTATGTACGGTGACAATTTCTTTTGTATGATCCCCATTGTCTTATTTTTTTTGCTTCATTTCAAAGAAGCCTTAGATGACAGAAAAATCACATAGAAAATACAGGTGATTCCCATATAGCCAATACCCATCCCTTCTCACACTCTCCCCTATTAATAACATCATACATAAGTATGGTACATTTCTAAAAATTGATGAACAAATGTTGATTCATTGCTCGAAACCATGGTCAATAGTTTGCATTATGGTTTACATTTTGCACTGTATATTTTTATAGGTTTTCACAAAATGTATAAAGGCCGGTACCCGTCATTGCAAGATCTTGTAGAACACTTCCAATGCCCTAAATATGCCCTATGTTCCATCTATTCTATCCTCCCCTATCCCTCCCAGGGGAACTTATGTTATCCACTAAGTTTTGACTTATAAAGAATAAGTTTCCTATTAAATGCATTAATATTGAGGGCTTGACATATTGGTCTGTTATCTTTAATTAAGTATGCATATGATCTTAAGAGATTTTGACCTTATTGAGAAAAGCAAGACTCACCAGGAAGGGTATTTAATATACTCTTGCTTTATGTGTAAGTCTCCACATAGAGAGACAAAACATTATGATAAAATGAACACTTCCATATTCCATACAAGCATGCACCAGGTGCACCCTATTCCACATATCCCCCCACCCCTGATGCTCAGCATCAGTAAACTCCCTGTGTTATTTGACAAAATAACATTCTTACCATTGCAGTTTTAACCACAGATGTAAAAATCCACAGAGGTCACCTGCTCCTTCCTCCAGCCCTTTCTCAGCTCCATGGATAGTCCAACCCAAACCCCTCACACTACCTCTCCTCACATTCTGTCTTCATTGATTCCAATCACAACACTGCATCACTACCAGCCCCATCCACTGCCCAACCAGCCCCTTCCACCTTATCATGGGTTTTGCCCATTATGAGCATCAGCTCACCATATTCCACTCCCTTTCTGTCTCATGATAACCTATCTTTTAGATTCCACCTCTGTGAATCTGCTCAATTTGCTTAAATCATATCTGTGAGGTCATGTAATACTTGTTGTTTAATTACTGGCTTACTTCACTCAACGTAACGTCATCAACATTCATCCATGTTATCCTACGTGCTAATACTTCATTCCTTCTTAAAACTGAGTCATATTCCATTGTACATATAAACCACAATTTGTTTACCCATTCATCTGTTGATGGACATTTGGGTTGTTTCCAACTTTTGGCAGTAGTGACTTATGCCACTATGAACATTGTTGTGCATATATCTGTTCACACTCCTGCTTTCAATTCTGATATATTTTCAGCAGTGGGATTGTTGGATCATGTGGCAGTTCTATAGTTAGCTTCCTGAGGAACCTCCAAACTGTTCTCCACAATGGCTGCACCATTCTACATTCCCACCAGTAGGGGATGAGTGTTACCTATCCTCTACATCATCTTCAAAACTTATAATTCTCCATTTCATTTTTTAATATCCATCAGTCTAATAGGTGTAAGATGATATCTCATTGTAGTTTTGATTTGCATTTCCCTAATAGCTAGTGATGTTGAGCATCTTTTCATGTGATTCTAAGCCATCTGTTTTTCCTCTTTGGAAAATGTCTATTCAAATCTCTTACCCATTTTTAAATGGGTTGGTTTTCTTCTTTTTGAAATGTAAGATTTCTTTATATATGCTTGATATTAAGCTCTTATCAGATAAATGACCACCAAATATTTTCTCCTGTTGAGTAAGCTGCTTTTCACTTTCTTGACAAACTAATTTGAAGCATAAAAGTTTTAAATTTTGAGGAGGTCTCATTTATCTGTTATTTTCATTGCTCTGATTTTGGTGTAGTTTATGAAACCATTTCCTACTACACGATTTCTTAGGTGCTTCCATGCTTTGTCTTCTAGGAGCTTTATTGTCTTGGCTCTTATATTTAGGTCTTCAATCGATATTGAGTTAATTTCTGTATATGGTGTGAAATTTTGATCCTCACTCATTCTTTTGTGTTTGGAGATCCAGTTCTCCAAGCACATTTGTTGAAGAAGCCATTCTGTTCCATCTGAGTGGGCTTGGTGTCCTTGTCGAATATCAGTTGGCCATAAATGCAAAGAACTATATCGGAACTCTCAATTCAGTTCCATTGCTCACTATGTCTTTCCTTGTGCTAATACCATGCAGATCTGACCCTGTCGTTTGTATTATGCTTTAAAGACAAGTAGCGTGATTCCTCCAATTTTGTTTTACTTTTTCAACATGTTTTTGGTTATTCAGTGCCCTTTGCTCTTTATAATAAATTTCATATTTAGCTTTTCAAACTCAGTAAAAAATTCCATTTTAATTTTTTGGGATTGCATTGTCTGTAAATCAATTTGGGCAGTACAGACATCTTAATGATGTTTAGTTTTCCAATCCATGAACACGGAATTATCTTCCATTCATTTAAATCATCTTTGATGTACTGCAACATTACTGTGCAATTTTCTGCCTACAAGTCCTTCACAATTTTACTTAAATCTCTTCCTAGATATTAGATTCATTTAGTTCCTTTTGTTAATGGAATTATTTTTCATGATTTCCTCCTTAGATTGCTGAATATTGGTGTACAGAAATGCTACTGATTTTTACATGGTGACCTTATATCCTGCCACCTTACTGAACTCATTTATCAGCTCTAGAAGTTTTTTCATAGTTTTTTTCCAGGGACTTCTACATATAGGAATATGTCATCTGCAAATAGTGAAATTTTTGCTACTTCCTTTCCAATTTGGATGTCTTATATTTATTTTCCTTTCCTAATTGCTTGAGCAAGTACTTCTAACACAGTGTTAAATAACAGCAGTGCCAGTGGGCATATTTGTCTTGTTACAGAACTTACAGGAAAGGTCTTTAGTATTTCACCATTAAATATGATGATAACTGTAGATTTTTTCATACATACACTTTATCATGTTGAGGAAGATTCATTCTATTCTTAACTTTGAAGTACTTTTATCAAGAAAGGATACTCTATTTTGTCAAATGCTTGTTCTTCTTCAATACAGTTGATCACATGAATTATTTATTTCAATATGTTAATGTGGTGTATGCATTGATTGATTTTCGATTGTTTTTCTTATGTTGAATGATCCCTTCATGAGAGGGATGAAAAGCAATGGATCATGGTGTATAATTCATATGATGCATTGTTGAATATGATTAGCAAGTATTTTTTTGGGGATTTTAGCATCCAGATTCAATAGAGAGTGATATCTCATTTTCTTTTCTTTTGGCATCTTTATTTGATTTTTGTATGAGGGTGATGTTGGCATCATATAATTAAATAGATTTTGGACTGTACACTTTATAAATTTTGATGTTATTTAAAATGGCCTGGATCAATTATTGCATTTTTTTGCAAAACATTCTAATGCTCTAAGAATGCCCTATGTTCCATCTATTCTATTCTTGCCTCTCTCTAAGCCAGCTCAGCATATACAGGCATTACCTTCCCCCCTGCATTTGACATGACTCTCAAAGATGAACCTTCCTGGCACCGAGGAATTATTACCAAATGCCACCTAGCAATGTAACTGGAAAAAGACCTTGACCAAAAGGGGGAAAGTGTAAATACAAATGAGTTTTTTGGCTGAGAGATTTCAAAGTGAATCAGGAGGTCATTCCAGAGGCTACAATTATGCATATCTCAGGAGGATCTCAATGACTGCCACAGTAAATATTGCCTCAAATAGTGGGGCTCCTGAGGGTTCCAGAGGCATCCAGACACTATAGGCAGGGCAGACAGATCAGGAATTTGCTTCCCTGCCAGTGGGCCTTACTTTGAAATTTATGCTCCCCAGTGTGACAGAGTTGGACTCATTTGTGTTTTCCTTACAGGTTTCTTCTGCCTTTCTATTTGAACCTACAGATAATACTATACTTGATAGGTGTATGTCCAAGAGACTTAAATCTTTGGTCCATCCATGTGACAGTTGGGCCCAGAATATAAGCAGAGTTGTAACACCATCTTTCCATTTCATTGGACTCACCCAGAACAACTAACAGTGAGATGATGATGGACAATGGCCATCCCAAGGAAAATAAAGAATCTGCAAAATAGTCCCATCCATCTGCCAATGGGATCTAAGCACCCTCTCACTTACAGGCAGAGTGGGTATCACCATTCCCAAATCCTCTAGATTGGGGAATGAAGAATGGACTAAAGTAGAATTACTATTATTCTACTGTAGCTTTACTGTTTTTCTAGCAATGAAAGAACACTTATCATTAATGTGGAGGTAGTGACCACCAGATATTCTGAGGGGAGGGAGAGGGAAAATAGGTGCAAAATGGGGGAATTTGGGGACATTGGATTTGTCTTACATGAGCAATGAGCAATACAGGCCATTATATGTTTTGTCATGTCTTACACAATTGTGTGGAACAGAGTGTAAACGATAATGTAAATTATAATCCATGGTTAGTGGCAATGCTTCAATATGTGTTCATCAATTGTAACAAATGTACCACACTAATGAAGGCTGTTGTTAATGTGGAAAACGTTGGATGAGTAGGGAGTGGAACATATTGGAACCCCTATAATTTTTGTGTAACATTTATGTAATCTAAAGTATCTTTTAAAAAATGTATTAAAAAATCAAGCTCTCTAACCAAGAGTTAAGAATTAAAACATGATTGTGATTACTGAAACTTTATATAGTTTCCTATTAACCTTCAAGTATATGTTAGAAAAGGCAAAAGTAAATATGTGAAATTAATGAAACTTGATGAACTAATATCTTTGATCTCTGGTGATGATTATAAGCCTATATAACTGTTATCTTTTGATTGACAAACCTTATGACGCACACCCATTTTTTTACCCATCCCTATCTGATTTTTACAACTTTGAAGTATTATGATCACTAGACAGCCCCCTTAATGTTCATTAACAAATCAACCTACACCAGCCTTACCCCAATTATTCATTAGCCTAAACCTGTCTGTTTTTAGATAGGTTAAAACTATGAGAATTATTGCAATTCAGGGAGACATATTTTAGTCCATTAGGCCATCTGAGTGCCTTGGTACGTGCTGGCAATACATTCTTTCTTTCACTGAGACACTAATATCTCAAGAATTGATCTTTGGAGTGCATTGAGAAGGAAAAAAACTGACTTTTGCTTGGTATCAGCTACAACTGTGAGCCAATAAATTCCTGTTCTATGCAAACCAGTGTGTGATATTTTTTATATCAATGCTGAAAACTCTATTGGATTTCATTCAACAATAATGGACAAATGTGAAATGTATATTTATAATTTTTCTGCATAAAATTTTATTAACATTACTTTCTTCAAAGCTTCCTTTACTGGTTTATTTCTAAGATTGCAGATTATATGATTTAAAAATGGAGGAACAATAATATAATATATAGAAGAAATCATGTCCTGAATGATTTAAGAAGTTACTGAAGGATTTATAGTTCACATATCTTCCAGAGCTATGGAAGACAGATACCACAATGATGTAAGAAATACAGGTAGGAAAGGACTTTAATTTTTATGTCTTTGGTTGGAAACTTGAGGACTGTAGAAAATATGTGACTATAAGACATGGTAATGATGGTAAAGCAGAAACAATAATTATAATCCCATTGCTAAAGATCTCAGGGCAAAAGGACTTCATCATAGAGGTTATATCACAGAAACTGATAGAACAGTTTGGGCTGACAGAAGGGCAGCTGAAATATTTCCAGTATTTACACCTGCATAGGCAAGACCACAGTGTTGGGGGGCCAAAGTCATACAAACAGAGAATCAGAGGTTCATGTTCAAAGTGTATTGTAAGGTCTGGTGTGTAGCCACATAGTGGTTATATCTAGGTAGTGAGGAATACCACATCTTCATATACACTAAAATGTCCAGGGAAATCAGACTTGTACACTCAACCACCAAAATGGTCAAGTTATCAGTAAGAGATCTGACACAGACAATAATGACAGTGAAATACACAACACATCTAAGATGGCAAATTTCTACTAGAAGTACTTGTGCATGGGAAGGTTCTGGTCAATAGTGGTGGCAGTGGTAATGAGATGATTCCCTAACTGGGTGCCTGAGTAGGAATAACATGACATGGAGGAAAATTAGCTCCTACCCATCAGCAAATCCCACAAGAAGAAAATCAGTTAAAATGGTGGATTTTGCCATGTTCTTGACATGCTGGCTTATATGGAAAGCAAAAAAGTGTAAATCGATGAAAGACATGAAGCATAAAATTAATTGATAATGGAAGGCTATACCAGCAGATTTGAACAGGCAGAGGAAAGAATTAGTGGTGTCAAAGATAATATCTCTGAAATCATACAGATAGTAGAAGAAATAGCTAAAAAGAGAGAAAAAATACAGCAGGAACTGAGGCAAATGAATGACAACATGAAACATGCAAACATATGCTTTATAGGTATCCCAGATGGAGAAGAGAAAGGAAACAGGGCAGAAGGCGTGTTGGAGGAAAAAATGGCTAAAAATTTCCAAACTGTTGTGAGGATAAAACAATGTGCATATCTAGGAAGTGCAGCACACTCCAAACTGTATGTCTACATACAGGCCTACATCATGACATATACTCATCAAATTATCAAGTGCTAAAGACAAAGAGAAAACTGAAAACAGCAAGAGAAAAGAAATCCATTACATACATGGAAAGCTCTATAAGATTAAGCACTAATTACTCATCTGACCTTGGAGGTGAGAAGGCAGTGATATGACATAGTTAAGGTGCTAAAAGGAAAAAAAAACTATCAGCCATGAGTTCTATATCGAGCAAAGTTAGCATTCAAAAATGAGGGAGAGTTTAAAATAGACACAGATAAACAGAAATTATGAGTTTATCAACAAGAAACCTGCCTTTTATGGAGATCAAAAGGTTGAAATGAAAAAAATAACAGGTAAGAGAGGGTTGGAGGAGTGTGTAGGAAGGAAAATCATTACTAAGAATAACTAAAAAATTCAAGGAGAAGTAACAAAATATGGTGTATATAAAACTAAAGAAAAAAATGGCTAATGTAAGTATTGCCTTAAGTGTAATAACATTGAATGTTATTGGATTACACTCTACAATCAATAGACACAGATTAGCACAGTAGATAAGGAAATAAGACTCCTCCATATCCTGTCTATAAGAATCTCAGCTTAAACCTAGGGATGCAAGGAAGTTGCAAGTGCATGGGTGGAAAATAATTTTACATGCAAACAAACAAACTAAAAAGGATGGGAGTAACTATACTAACATTTGGCAAAATTGACTTTAAATACAAATAAGAGGCAGAGAAGGACACTGTATACTAATAAATGGGGTACTATATCAAGAAGAAAAAAAATAAACATTTATACACCTCACCAGAGTGCCCCAAAATGTATGAGGCAAATATTGGAAAAAATAAGGGAAGAAATAGATGCCTCTACAATTATAGTGGGGGACTTTAATACACCATTATTACCATTAGACAGAACATCGCAAAACAGTGCCGTATTAGTCATCCAACGTTCTGCTCAAGCAAAGTACCAGAAATCTGTTGGCTTTTATAAAGTGTATTATTTGGGGTAGAAGCTTCCAATCACAAGGCCCTAAAGAGTCCAACTCATGGTACCATACGAGGTATTTTTTCATCCAATGTCATTTCTCATGTGTTGAAGCAAGATGACAGGCAATGTCTGTGAGGGTTCAGTCTTCCTTCTTCCCCTTAAGGCTGGCATAAGGCTTATCTCACAGGACTTCTCAGCTGCTCTGTTCTCTTGAACTGCAAACTATCAGGCTCATCTCTTTTCCTGGGTCCTCTGCCTTATCTATGGAGCTGTCTCTCTTCCTCTGTGTTCTTCATCTCTATGTATCTACTTCCATGTTCTTGATTGAACATCTATTTTTATAGCCCACCAATGGGGCTGTGACTCAACTATGAGTTGCCCTAAAGATGTGATTGAATTAAAGTCCTAATCTTTATTTAATAAAAAGTAAAACTTCTGAATTTAATACAATCTAAGGGGTATCATGCCCAGAGGAACAGACTAGCTTACAAACATAATCAATACCTCTTTTTGGAATTGAAAAATATCAATTTATGCCTAGTGACTCTAGTAATCCAGAATGAAGCCAGAACCTGATTCAGTGGGGCCAGGGCCACACCTTAACTGAAGTAACATCTTGAAGAGGTCTTATTTACAATGGGTCCACACCAGCAAATTGCTGACCAATACCAAGAACATGTCCATACTGTGATACACAACTCAGTCCACCACATACCATTTAAATACTGAGTGAATATTAGTTATTGTATGACATTCAACAATACATTTTAGGTTCCAACTTGAATTTCCACATGGCAGTTTTACAGAGTTGTAATGTCTTGGACTTCAAGGAAAAGATATACTTTGCATCCCAATTTGGTCATTTGCATGCTTTGTAGCACTGGGAGGACTCTCAAACATCTGTTAACCTTAATTTCGTTATCATTAAAATATGTAGCAATACCTAATTTATGAACTAGACATTTGTAAAACATTTCAATGGGGCGGGACACAAATGGTAACTATGTCAAAAAATGTACGAATATAAATTACAAGTAACTGACAATATGATTAAGCAAATGTGTCTTCAGCATTTACGTTTATTCCATCTTAATTATACTGAGTGATAATTTTTTTATCAAGCAAAAGAGAAAGGAAAAGAAGAACACAATGGTTGGCATTGATTATTAGTTTTTTTTTCCCAAGTAGTATGACAATATAAAATCAATATAAAATAATGAAAAATAATGGAAGATTATTGGAAAATCGGGGCCATTCCCTTACCTGCAGACTGGCAGGTAGCAGGGGTTTCCCTTGCACAATAAAGTTTTCCTGGGGTGGTTAGAATGTTTTGTGGGTGCGTTCATCCCTCAAAATGTAAATGAAACTTACTTGCTGCCTTTTCTGCAAAGACTTGACAGATGCCTTTTTCACTCTGAAGAATTGCAAGAATTTCTTCATTAGTATATTTCTGCATTAAGGTATTCACTCACATAACCATCTAATTCTGATTTATTTAAAATTATCTCAATCTTTCAAAACATTTTTGGGTGACTTACAGACAAACACTGATCTGGAAGCTGTGGGATGAATAATGAACAAATGCTTACATACTCTTTCATGATATACTATGACAACTTCCTAGAATTACAGATGAAAATAAGATATTATGTTAGAATTCTATTATGTATAAAGGATTCTCTGATTCACTTTGAAGAACTAGAACTTTCTTTGGTATAGTTTGGCAAAGAAAAAATAATAAGCAATACTTGTAAAATTATTAACTGAATATCAATACTATGCATAAATCATTATTTCCATTTCATAGATACAAACAAACCCCCTCACTACATTTATTTAACTATAAATGGAAATTAGTATTCTGCATACTGAAACTCTGGACCGCATTTAGAGACAACCTGTCCCTGCCTGCATTGTGACACTGGCTCCATCCACTATTGATATATGTTCACTTTTCAATTCCTTGAAGAACTAGCAATTCTCCTGAAAGTTCTGAAATGAAATATTTTAATGCAAAAAAAACAAAGAAACAAAAAAAAAAAACACTGATCTCAATATGTGAATACCTTCACTATCTACATTTTCTATTAGCAATGTTTATCACCAAATAAGTGAACACTGCAGGAAAGAAGTGTGGTTGATTCATGGAGTGAGTTAAACGAGAAGGAAAAAAGAAACTAATTACAAAAATACTTATATGGTATTTTGCTTTCTTATGCCACATAGGCAACTCAGGGTTTCTGGGAAGAGTTCAATCCTGTTTCAGGAGCTGGCAAGCACAAGTGGGCAGATTTACTTGGCCTAATGACATCTTGAGAGGAATCTTTCTGTTTTATAACAAGTGCCTCTATATTTAGTTCCAGATGGCATTGGGGAAAATCCATGGGAGCACAGTCCTTGGCCTATGGAGTAGACATTGCCCAGAGGTAATTTGGGGATGATAACTGATCCTAGATAATGAGAGAAGCAGACTTAAATAAAGTTTGTGCATGCACACAACTTTTGTCTGTCAAGAAATGTTAGTATATTGAATTTGTGAAAGGAATTGTTGAAGATTAATGAGAGAATAATTAAAATAGAAATATAACTGCAATTCTTCTAATATCATGATGATTCTTTCAGTGAAATGTTTGTTGCTTTTAAAGACCAAACAGGAGAGGAAAGGCGAAGAATCTGAATTCACCCTAACTCCTGAAATCTGGTGTTTCTGGATTAATATTTGAAAAATATTTTCTCAGATTTTGTTCTTAGGAATGTTCTGATTTTCAGTAGTCAGGCCAAAATATCAAAATTTTTGATGGATTAAATGACAAAACAACTGTTCTGAAATTGTCCAAAATGTCAACATAAAGTTATTGTATACTATTTATTAGCCTGATGCCAAACACCAATAATCAGGCCTGTGAGCTCCATGAGTCATTTTTCAGCTCTTCACAACACTTCTTCTCTTGTGACTCAGTTTCCTCATCTATTAATATGTTAACAATGGTGTCCAACCTTATGAGCCTATTGAGATGTGATGCAATAGAATGTGGAAAGCATTTGGACTAGTACCTGACAAAAAGTGCATGTTACAAAGTACTGCAATATCTGTGCTTTAATTGTCGAAACAATGATATTGAAAAGATGAGTCACAACGTGTCAGGAGACTAGAAGCCTTCCCTGGATCTTAGGTATACTCAATGTTTTTGTCATTGATTTACAGTTTAAATAACTATGGTCAGACAATTTACTTTCTGATTCAAAACTGCTGACATATACTGAATTTTCATGTAGCATATGATTTATTTTGGTACACATTTGAAAATAATGTATATTCTGGATCCTTAAGCACGACACCGTATTTGTGCTAATTAGGACAAGTTAGACATTTGCTCTGTTCAAGTCTATGTGTCTTATTTTTCCTCACATTTTATATACTGACTGAATTTTATTTATTCATATAAACTATGATTTTTAGGTGATTAAAAATTCTATTTCTCATTATGTCATTTTTGCAATATATATGCTTAAGAAATATTAGTATACATATATAAATTTGGAATCATTAAGTGATAAATCATTTATCATGTTGCAAAATTTATCTCAACATTTAACATAGGGCTAATAGGAAAGCATTTTTCTCTGCTATACTTCATCTGAATATATGTTTTTTCTTCATACGTCTCAAAATCCCCATGATGCAGCAAATATTTTGACTTTTGTTGTTGGTTTCTATTACTACATTACTACTCTTGAACTATTAATGTGAGAAAGTGTGGGAAGGACAGGGCATGGGGCATATGAGAATCCCTTGTATTTTTTATGTAGCATTTATGTAATCTAAAGCTGTTTTAAAAATTAAAAATTAAAAACTAAATAATAAAGTAAATTTAAGAGTAAATTCTCTCTCTTTTTTTTTTTTACTACATTTGCTCACCATATGTCTATCAGATTATTTCAATTTGTTGTATCACTGGTTTTATATTTCATTGCTAGGAGTATTTGACTATATGAACGATTTGCCTATTATTTATCCATTTTCCTAACAATGGTTATTTTGGTCATTACCTTATTTTGGTAATTAGGAAAAGAAATCTGCTATGAATGTGGCAGTGCTTGTGTTTTTTGTTCCACATCAACACTGCTTTCTCTTGTGTATATAGAAGATAAACTGAAGGGTCATAAAGCAGATACATGTTTTGACAGAGTAGGCACTAACAAGTTATTTCTAAAGTGAAGGCAATATTTCACATTCTTATGCTTTCTGTACAATAAGGCCATCTCCTTCATATACATGACATTTGTACAAAGATTCCTTAAAACTTTAGCAAATCTAATAGGTGTGTAATGGTATCACACAGAGGTTTCAATCTTCATTTCCAAAATAAGTTGCATGTTGACTACATTTTCATAAGCTTATCAAGCATTCAGACATACTCTTTATGAAATCCTTCTTCAACTCTTTTGTTCAATTCGTAATTGGGTTTGTCATAGGAATTTTCATATCTTGGATAAGGATCAGTCATCATAGATTATTTTTAATAACTTCTAATCCAATCTATGGCTTCCTTTTCATCTCAAAGAGGAGTGTCAGTCAATAAACAGAAATTCACAATTTTATGAACTGCAACTTCATTTGTTGTTACCTTATAGGTTGTACCTTTAGCAACATGATTCCTGAATTCTTTCCTATTCTAAGGCAGGAAATCCCTTTCTGGAAGGCTTTTTTGCTTCTCAAATGTTTGTTTGTTAATTGCCTTTCAAAATAGACAAAAATATTTTCCTGTTTTCTACCTCATATTAATATTTAAGAATTTGAGGACTATGGAAATAATTTTTTCAATATAAGTATAATTTTTTTCCAGTAACTTTTATTGAAAGAACTGCTATTTAGTTCTTTAAATTGACATGCTGCTTTGTAATAAATAAGGGTAAAGTATATATGTGGGTATATATAAAATCTTTATTCTGTTCCATTGGTCTTTTTATCAGTCTTTTCACCAATACCACACGAATTAATTACTGTAGATCTGTAGAAATCATGAATTTTGCCAGTGTAAATTATATAAATTAATTATTCTTCAAAATTTTCATAGATTTTTGAATCATTGGTTTCCTTATATAAATTTTAGGAATAGCTAATTTTTTAAAGATATTAAACACACACAGAGAAAGAAAAACTACTGGCATTTCTATTCAAATTTAATTCGATTGAGTATATACTTTGATGAGAATTAATATCTTAGAAATATAGAATTTTCTTATGTATGTTTTCGAACTATCTCTCTATGCTCAGGTCTTTAATTTTTCACTACAATATATTCTACTTCTCATGAATATGTGTACAGTATTCATTAGATTCATTTTTACATGTTTGATAGTATTTAATTGAACCTTTTGCTTTATTTGTAACTAATTGTTGGAGGCTGCATAATAAACACAACTAATTTCAGGGAGTTTTATCAGTGAAACTAACAAATTTGGAGGGTTGTAACATCCTGTTCTGGTACATAAAAATTAAGAAAACCTGTCAGAATCATCTTTTTCAGAACTTTGAAATACAGTTAATTGTTTACATCAATGAAACTGAATCAAATCAAGGCAATTTAGACATTGATAGAAGAGCTTCCTGACATTTCAACTTGGATCATGAGGAAACACTTTGTCTTGGAGATGGCAGCCCATATTTCTTGGGAGTGTATCTGATTTGGGAGGCAGAAGAGTAGCTCCTCTGTCAAATGATTTGTGTTTATCTGTGTTGGACCATCTAATGTACTGTTAAAGAGTTGGTGAAAGGTGCCTGCTTTTGTGTCATCTGAGAACTCAGTTCAAATAGTGGTGGCTGTGTTGACGAAATTCCTTGAAATGATTGAAAGGCAAATTAAGAAACTGTTGCAATTTATGGAGGGGGATTATAATTGAGGCCAATAATAGACTTATTGAAAGCCTGGGAGGAAAACCTAGGGAAAGAGTTGCTTTGAGGAACAATGTCTTCATAAAACAGAGAAACTATGAAGAGACATTCATGTGTCAGTCATGATACATGTTCATAAAAGAAATGAGAACATCCTAAACTTTCTCCTTTCGCTAATCTACAGGCTCAAAACACAGGAATTCAAGATTAAGGAAATTTTTAAAGAGCCCCAACCTAGCCAAAAAATTGAAAAGACCAGGAGAGCTTTTTCTGTTTTTCTTCTTCCCTTTCCCTCTCACTTCAGTTGTTTAAAAGAATCTCTGTCATGGTACTGGCTGACCACAAATTAAAGGAGGAGAGATGTCATAAACACACACAACAAATATAGCACTGTACAAAAAAAACAGTTAATCCTAATATAAACTATGGAATACAATTAGTAATATAATTATAATAATGTTGTTTTATCAATTATTTCAGAGATACCACACTAATACAAAATGTTAATAACTGGAAAAACTGTGTGATGGGGGTATAAGAGATCTCTGCATTTTCTGAATGATTTTTCCATAAACCTAAAACTTCTCTTTAAAATAAAAAATAGACTCAATAAGCAACTGTTGTCACCAAGATGCACCCTGGCGAATATCTCAATTCGGAAACAGTGAAAAAAATGCAGGATAAATTTTATGAAAAGACTGGAAGGTGATCAAGCCTCAAGAACAACAAAACAAATGCTGAATTAGAAAAAGAAATCTAAATATCCTTGGAATACTTTAGGAAAAATTCACCCCACAAGTCCCCTCTACCAAATTCTTATAAGCATTGAAGTTTGTGTGTGATTCATAGCAGTGGTTTGGTGGCAAAGGTGCATTTAAAGGCAGGTCTCTGAGTCCTAACTGAACAATGGTGGCAGCTTGAGGACCTACACATCCAATAAGGGTCCCTAAAGGCAGAATAACAAGGCTGGTTGTGTGTTCTGCAAGCATTCCAGCTAGAGACACTGGAGCCTGAATAGTTCTCCTAAATGAATGTATTGGGCAACTTTGTTAATCAACCTCAACTGGCTCCAGGAAAGGCAGACTCAGGGCATAGGTCTGGGTTCCTGAAATTAGAAGTTATGGGGCAGAAAGCCAATGAATTAATGCGGTCTAAGACTTAGAGCAGTCACCAGCTGAAAGCTGGCATGAGAAGGCAAACCAGAAGGAATGGAGCTGAGCTGACTCCAGCTATAAGAGTGTGGAGAAAACTGTAATTAAAACAAAAAGCATAGCCCGGAACCCATGGAAGAGAAGCTGGTGAGATGAACTTATTTTCTGTAAGGGAAACAGTCACACATATTGAGTAATTTTTGAAAGCCACCACACTTGCAAGGGAAAGTAGTATAAACTTGGTTGTTTTGTTAGGAGCCTCATCACAGAATGTATCTTTAATAAAACCTAAGATAAAAGGGAAAATCTGATATCCAGTGTTAGCAAATCAAAACAATAAAATACCAGATTTTAACAAAAGTTCACAAAAGAGTCAACAGGATGAGATGACCATTTAAATGGACAAAATAAAACAATATAGGACATTAAGATTTTGGAACAAATAATCAAAAATAATTAGTCACATCTATATAAGTTCAATGAGGTAAAGGAAAGAATGTATAAAGAACTAAAGGAAAAGAAGAAGATGCATCAATGGAAAGAGGAATTTGAAATCTTTAAAAGTCATCAAACTGAACTTATCTGGATGAATAATGCAATACATATAGTAAAAATACTCTAGAGGGGTTGAAGAGGAGAATTAAAAAGACATTAAAAATCAGTGAACTGGGAGAAGAGATGACTGAAATATTTTAGCTTGAAGAGCAGAAAGAAAAAAGAATTTAAAAATTGCAGCAAATCCCAAGGGGCATGTGGGACAGCATAAGTATTACCATTGTATTCATTATGGAAATCCCAGAAGAAAAAGAGAACTAGAAAGTGAAAAAAAGGTTAATTGAAAAAAATAATGGCTAAAAACTTCCATAAATCATAAAGCTTGGAGGTGAGAAGGCAATGGTAAGACATTTTTAAAGTACAGATAGAGAAAAGTGCTGGGCAATAATTTTATGTCTGTTAAAACTATCTTTCAAAAAATGATGGAAAGATCATGAGGTGGCATTTGAGTCTTCCAGTATCCCAGCACGCAGTGCAGCCTAGAGATGCTGACAAAGGACACTAGGAGCAGTCGCTGCTGCTTTCCCAGGAGCCCGTGTGGCTGAGATTGCCAAAATGCTTTGGAGTTTGTAACTGAACTGAACCTAAGAAAGGTCCAGAATAGGTGAGACTAAAAACAAAAGCTGCAGCAAAGGGGATTTAGTGCCAATGCATCAACAAAAAGGACAACCAGATTTAGTGGAAGGAAATCTTCCTGTTTCCGTGTTTCCTACGGAGCTATATTTTATGCAGGTGATAGTCAACATATAAGCAAGTGTTGACTCTATATAACCCCTATGAGTTTGTCTTAAAGTTCAAAGTGTGATTCATCATAGAGTTGTTGGATCCTGTCACTATGGTGTGATAGACAAATTCCATCTCCAAGTTTCGGAGAAAATCCAGAGGAAAGCTGTAGGAAGGAAAGACATTGCTTCTACTCTTCTTCTAACAAAAGGAACAGGATAAAAGATTGAAGGAACATTTAGCAGAATTTTATTTTCTAAGCAGTCATTTCAAACAGCTCTCTGGCATTAGTGAGTTTCAATTAAACTTCACACAACACCTAAGAAAACAGATCTGTCACCTCAGGGCCTAGTTTTCTAACCCTCTTCCTCGAGCTGTGTGCATTGCAGCCCTAATGCTTCTTATGCTGAAGAATGTGGGGTTGCTGGTATCGCTCTTCCTCCATGTAAGAGTGAATCAAAAATGAGTGGCCACTTATATTTTAGGTCTTAATCACAATGGCTCTACTTAGAACATGAACAAGGATTTCAGTTGACTTCTGAAATCATTTTATCTTCAAAACATCATGAATATGGACTGCCTTTGTCTCTATCTCACTCCATTAACATGCTATAAACCGTTGAATGATTTAAAATAATTGCAAATATAGAATATATATTTTAAATTGCTATACTTTCATTTGAAAAACTCTAGCAAATTATGTTATAGACAGCAAGGATGCTTCTGAGTGACACTTATGCCATTATTTGAAGAAATTATTTTTATATCTATACCTATTGCATAAAAGACTTTATTTACAACAGCATTTTTTTAATCATCTTTTTTCTAGTTCACTTTGATTTTAAGGCCATGTGTCCATCAAAGTTAAAGGCATAAAAGAGTAAACTGACCAGCATAAAAATGACAAATATATTTAATTATTGGCTACAAGCATCAATGTTACTGTGTAAATTATACCTTCTCCTCTAGCACCATAAACAGGTGTCATGGTGTTTCTAAAATAAGAGTTTTACAGTTAAGGTGTGGAGGTTAAAAAACGCATAAGGTACTGAAGGGTCATTCTTATCCTTGGGTCTCACAGAAGATATAGGACATATTTGCTTCATCCAGTAAACTACAAAATAAGTAATGGTCCAGATGCGAAGCATATGGTTTTTTTAAAAACTAAAATCCAGTAGTAATAAGGCAATCTCTTTAATTAGTCTAAGAGTTATAAAGGATGGAAGGCATTTGTTTAGCTAGTAGGTTCACCCTGGCTTTAACCATGGATGATACCTTAGGGTGATAGAGGGAAAAACAATTTTATCTTTATTCCAAGTCTCCTTTGCCTTACTGATTGTAATGATTTGCTTAAATTAGGATTACTAGATCCTGGGTCGTTCTCATGTAGATTATTTTGTCCTTTGAACTCTAAACCAAGGGTAGAAAACCCTTGATATCTGTGTCTATTTTGTATGTCATTGAGATTTTTAAGTTTTTATTTATTATTAAAGTTTTATTTAATATTAAAATATTTCCAAAAAAAGTTCCTCTAAGCACTGCTTATATTTATTTATAGCTTCTTCTGGTATCTGACATAAATATGAAGTTTTAAATATAATAAAGTTATTATATTTTGACTTAGGATTTTTATCTGAGAAAACAATGCAATATGTAGAGAATCTTGAAAATTATTTTTCAGATCTTTTTACAGAATGAACATATACAATGCTATTGTAATATTCTCAAGGACTATATGTAAACACAAAATGTATACCTGAGTTTGGTTTTTGCAGAAAGCAGGACTTTGCTTCTAGAAAGCTTTTATGTATACCCCTTCAAAAGAAATCATTATTTTACCATTGGGGAACATAAATCATTATATGGATCATGTCTGCACATTGTGCAATGTCTGAAAATTATAAATGTAACCTGGATTTTGTAAAACAAAACAAAAACTGTAGGCTATCCATTTCCCTGCTCATCTCAACTTGTGTGTGTGTGTATACATGTGTGTAACAACACATTGTAAAGGAAAAAAAATTACTTAAAAAGGAAAGAAAATGGAGAAATAGATGGAAAATTTAAGATGTTGTCATATAAAGAAAGTTGAGGGAGTTCTTCACCATTAGACCTGACCTAAAAGAAATGCTAAAGAGAGTTGTTAAGGTTGAAAGGAATATACAGTAGATAGCATCTTTTAGCTCTATGGTGAAAGAAAGAAATTTGGTAAAGCCAAGTGCAGGGTAAATGCAAATTTCAGTATAATTTTATTCATGATAATTCTAATTTTTATTTCCTACATGTCATAGACAACAGTAACATAAGAAATAATCTTATTTATATTTCTATTTGATTGGGTAAGCAACATATAAAAAGATATTATGTGACTAGAACAACTTAAAGAACGGGAACAGAAGTATATATGAACAGAGAATTTTTTATGGTACTGAAGAGAGCCACGTATCATTTCAAACTGGTTTGGTATAGATTTGGGATGTTAAATATCAACCCATAGGTAAACCACAAATAAAGTAACTGAAATAAAAAAGAAAAGGAGCTGAGAATGTATCAATATGTTTCACTCAAATGATCATTCTGTTTCTCACAAAAGGCCAAAGCTAATGAAAAGATGTGTAAAATCAAGAGCTATAAGGGAAATGCAGATCAAAACTATAAGATATAATTTCATTCATTATAGAATGGACATTTCTAAAAAAAAAACTATAAGTGCCGGAAGGGATATTGAGAAAGAGGAATGCTCCTTGACTGTTGGTAGAAATGAAAAATGGTGCAGCCTTTGTGAAGGACAGTTTTGCATTTCCTCAGGAAACTAAATATAGAAGTGTCTTATGATCCAGCAATCCCACCATTAGGAATATATTCAGAAGAACTGAAAGCAAGGACTCAAACAGACATTTGCACACCGATTTTCATAGCAACATTATTCAGAATTGCTAAATGATGGAAACAACCCAAGCATCCATCAACTGAAGAATGGATAAACAAAATGTTGTACAGTATATATACAGTGGAATTCCATTCAGCTATCAGAAGCAATAAAGTCAGAATGCATATGACAACACGGATGTACCTTGAGGCTATCATGTTGAGTGAAATAAGTCTGTTACTAAAGGACGAATATTGCATGGATTCACTAATATGAACTATATATGCTGAATAAACCCATGGAGTTAAAATTTAGAGCTTAAGTTACTAAGAGATAGAAAAAAGGTTAAGAAAGGGGAGCTGATTCTTAATGTATGTCAAATTTTTAATAAGTTTAATTGTTAATGTGTGGAAGTGGGTAATATCAATGGTAACACATTATAATGAGCATAACTAACACTGCTTGTGTACTAAGGTGATGGTTGTTGAAAGAGGTAATCTAGAGATGTAACTGTCAATTGAAAGAAAGCTAGAGGAAAATCTAGGGACTTTAAAACAGAGAACGTGGTGGATGTAGATTGTGGTTAATAGAAAAAAATACAAGAATGTTCTATGAACTAGGACAAGTGTTCATCAATATTACAAGGATTTAAAAATATGGTACGTGGAAAAATACAAGTAATGTAACTTATGTTCTATGGTTAATATTAATACTGTGATATTTTAACAGCAATAGAAAAGATGGTACTTTATCAATTCAGAGGGTCAACAATAGGGGCAAATGAGGAGGTATGATATTTTTCCTCTTGGTACTATGTAAGCATTATAAAATTGACTTGGGTGACGACAGCACAACTACATGGTAAAACTAAAAGCTAACTGTGTGTACACATTGAATGGATTGTATAAAGCATGGGGCTATAGAACATAGTGATCCCCATGGTGGATGTTGGACTGTGTTTAACAGTACAAATATGAGAACATTCCCACATGAACTATAACAAATATATAATACTAATACATGATGCTAATAAAATTGTGGCTTGTAGGAAAAATACACCAATTTTAAACTATGGATTATAGTTAGCAGCAATCTGTTGATGTTTTTTCATCATCTGTAACAAATTTTCCACAAAAATGCAAGGTATTGGTGTTGGGGTGACATGAGAATCCTGTATGTTATGAATAACTTGTGTAAACCCATGACTTATCTAACTAAAAAGAATGGATAGGGATATGGTAATGCTGCAAATTTTATTCTTAGAAAATGCTATACACAACACATATGACCAAATTTCCATGTCAATTATACTGTTTTACTCTGAGTCTTCTCTGAAAGCACACATGAAGAACTTCATAGGAGAATCAGGGCAAGGTTATAATTTAAGTTCTACCTGTCAAATATCATAACCCTGGCAGAAAAAGAATGTTGAGGCAATGTCAGGTGTCCTGAAAGAAAGGGCCTTTTAAATAGCTTGAAATTGATATAACTTGATACATCTATGGGATATAAATGTAACTTGATTTCCATAAGTATATTTTCTGGATAGATAGAGGCCCACACAGTAGATAATGAAATATTACACTTTGCTTCTGTGGTACTCCTGCTACATTCTCAAATAAGATGACAAAAAGCTCTGGATTGGTTGGTTTAATTAATGCCTAAGTTTTGCCTGTTGAAAACTTACTCGTTGCCAAAATGTGGTCTGTCTTTAAGCCAAACTCTGAAAATAAACTTTCAGTCTTCTCCCCCAATATGTGACAGGACTGCCAGGGATGAACTTGTCCAACAATGAGGGATTGTTACCATACATTAAACAGTGATTCATTTGCAGAAAAAACTTGACCAAAAGAGGGAAATATTAAATAAAATAGAGTTTTTATGGCTAAGAGATTTTAAAAGTGACTCATGAGGTCATTCTGGAGGTTATGTTTATGCTGATAACAGCCAGACTTCACACACGGTAATAGCAAACAAAGCTTTAAACAAAAGTTCTTCTGAGGTTCCTAGAGATGTCTGGACACAATAGTCAAGCCACATAGTATCATGAAATCAGCACCTCATCATGGGATATATGAAAATTTAGTTCCCCAATATAACATAGTGTATTAGTCAGCCAAAGTGATGCTGATGCAAAGTACCAGAAATGTGTTGACTTTTATAAAGGGTATTTGTTTGGGGTAGAAGCTCACAGTTTACCAGGCCATGAAGCGTAAACTACTTCCCTCACCAAAGTCTGTTGCCATGTGTTGGAGAAAGAAGGCCACTGATATCTGCAAGTGTTCAATCTTTCTCTTCCTCTCAAGGTTTGGTCATCCCAGCTTCTTACAATATCAGCTGTAGGCTGAGATAAAGTCTTGTTTCTTTCCTGGGACTCATTTCTTTCTGGACCCAGCTGCTCTGGTCTCACCACAAGGTCAGCTGTAGACTATCAAGCTCTCTCACTGCCCTCTGCCTCTGCCATGTCTATGAAGTCTTCTCTCCTTCTTAAAGTATCTGCTTCTCTGTGTGTTTGCTTCCAGGGCTCCAGGATCACAACTCTAACTTTCTCTTCTGCCATGTTGTTTTTTCTGTAAGTTCCTACCCACCAAGGGGGCAGGGACTCAATGTCCTCCTGACATGGCGCAATCAAAGCCTTAATCATTATTTAGTCAAGAAAAAGTGAAACCTCTGAATCCAGTCCAATCTAATATGCCCAGAGGAGCAAAGCAGTTCACAAACACAATCTAATATCTATTTTTGAAATTTATAAACAACATCAAACTGCTCTACATAGATATACTCATTTATAAATACCATAATCATGATTCTTCTACTCCTTTTATCTGAACTCATAATTTTCAATTTACCTGCTCAGTGTATTTTTCAGAGCCTGAAAGTCTTCTGATGGTTCATATGCTGGTTGATACCCAGAAGAAATGTGTCAAAATCCTATTTTCCAGTTCCTCAGGCCTGTCTTGGACAACTAACAAAATGAAGAGATACTCCCAAACAAAAGGAGTATCTTCAACTTCAAAAGCACAAGTCCATTCCTCTGTACCATAATATCTAAGTACCTTCTATGCTTGAAGCATTCAGAACAGACATCATGCCAAACCCTTCGAGTTTAAGAAATTTAGAAAAATGAGAGGTTGGGAGTGGGGACTGTAACCACTGACCAAGGCAGGTTTACCATTATTGTAGCTATTATCTTGTGTTTATTGAGTAACCTGTATCATTG
>JAQZBX010022732.1:0-31336 GCA_029593785.1 Cabassous unicinctus | reverse complement strand
ATTTATCCACCCCCCCACTGCATGTGCTGCTGTGTCCATTTGCTGCATGTCTTCTCTGTGTCTGCTTATCTCCCCCTTGCTGTGAGGTCTTGCCGCATCAGCCCACGGCACCACCGCTCCAGAAGGCCTGCCCTCACAAGGAGGCCCCAGGAAGCGAACCCGGGGCCTTTCATATGGTAAACGGGTGCACTCTCCATTGCGCCACACCCGCTTCCTGCCGTTAGGTTGCTGCATCAGCCCACCACACAGCTCAGGCCGGCGTGCCCTCACAAGGAGGCCTTGGGACGTGAACCCGGGCCTCCCATATGGTAAATGGGGGCTCTATACACTGAGCCACACCCGCTTCCCATCATTTCTGATCTTCTGACTATATGTTCTATCCATTATTGAGAATGTTGCACTAAATTCTCCTACTATAAATGTGAAATCACCAATTTCTCCCTTCAAATCTGTCAGTATTTGATTCATAAATTTTGGGACTATGCTATTAGTTGCCTATATATTTTTAATTCTTATGTATTCCTGTTGAATTGTCCC
Source organism: Cabassous unicinctus (assembly GCA_029593785.1). Classification (NCBI taxonomy): domain Eukaryota; kingdom Metazoa; phylum Chordata; class Mammalia; order Cingulata; family Chlamyphoridae; genus Cabassous; species Cabassous unicinctus. Next base: position 30,799 of record JAQZBX010022732.1, on the reverse strand, counting down.
CTTAATCAGTATAAATTGACCATATTTGTCCCTCATAACTGCTTTTTACTTGAAGTCTATTTTATCTGATATTAGTATAACTCCCCCAGCTCTCTTTTGGTTACTACTTGCATGGTATATTTTACATCTTTTCTCCCTCAACCTACATGTATCTTTGAATTTAAGTTGAATTTCTTATACATAATGTAGAGTTGGGTCATGCTTCTTTATGCATTCTGCCAGACACTCCTTTTTGACTGGAGAGTTTAATCCATTTACATTTAAAGTCTCTGTTGGTAATATGGAACTTTCCTTTGCCATTTTACTTTTTAGCATTTTAACTGTAATAGCTTTTTGTCCCTCACTTCCATTAAAGCCTACTTTTATATGTATTTGTTTTTTGTGTTTTACTATATTGCACAACTTCTCATTTTTATCTATATGCATTTTCCTTGTTGTTACTATGGGTTTAAAATTCAACATCTTAAATATATTATAAACATACTTGGTTCAATACCAACTTAACTTCAATAGCATGCACATACACTTTTCCTACACCATTCTGTCCCCCCACAATTTTTTTGTGCTTGTTATTGCTTATGTCTTTGTACATTGTACATAGGAAACAATAATTTATCATTACTTTTAATGCATTTGCATTTTACCACCTGTAGGAATTAAGGTACATACCACTGTCTAGTGTCCTTTCCTTTAAGTCTTAAGAATACCCTTTAGCACTGTTTGTAGGGCAAGGCCAGTGGTAAGGAACTCCTTTAACTTTGGTTTATCTAAAGATATCTTATTCTGTCCCTCTTTCTGAAAGAGGGTCTTGCAGGATAAAAAATTCTTGCCTGGCAGTTGTTTTCTTTCAGTGCATTAAGAATTTCATCCAACTGCCTTCTTTATTAGTAGTATTATTAATTATTTTTATTACTAATATTATTATATTAGCCTATCAGTTTCTTTTCTTCATTTATTAATTAAAAATTCGTTAGCTTACAGAACATGCATGCATAAAATACAGGCTCCCATACATCACCCCAACACCAGCACCTTGCATTCTTGTGGAACATTTGTTACAAATGATGAAAGATATCATCAAAATATTAGTACTAACTATAGTTAGTAGAGAAACATGAGTTATCTTCATTTGAAATGATAACACAGAAACCTAAGGAAATTATAGAATATATGAGCCCTCCCTCATAAAATAAAATATGCTAACTTAATGCCAGTAAACAATCAAAACATTAAAGATAAATGAAACCCTGGTAGAGCAACTGTTTTACAGTGTACTTTTGGGAATGAAAGATATCCAAAACTGCAATGTTCAGCCTGGTAATTTGTATACTGGAAAAGACATCTCCACATAGATTCACTCAACCTGATTAGAAAGACCCTACTAGGCACTTCTAACTTAATTGTCTGCAGGTAAATTAGAAAGCATTGATTCTTGGATTCACGTTTTTCTTTAAAGAAATTTCCTACCCTGCCTGGAAATCCATAACTACTGGACATATAAAGCTCAAAATGACCAAAGATCAGAATCAGAGAGCATCTGACATAGACACTATCCCAAGACTCCAGACCAGGTCTGTACAGGTAATACTGGTAATCTTAGGATTAAGTCACCCAAAAGTGAATGGCATCTGATGAAGAGAGCTAACACTTGATTTTCATCAAATGAAATAAACTCAATAATATTCATTATTATCTTATTACGTCTCATTCACATTTTTAATCCCACCTTCACCTCAGTCCATCTTTGTCCCTCCAATAATGTATAATAAATCCTAACCTTTTTTTAAATTTTCTTTCTTACCCTTACTCTCTTCACAGTCCCTTGTCATTCATCATCTTTTGTTCCCAGCAAGACAATGGACTTATCATATAGAAAATCTATCAAATTGCTGTATCTGTGCTAATTTAGACTCCCCTTAATTGCCCCATTTATTGGCCACATCCATTCGTATTCAAACCTGGAAAACATTAAAAACATCAAAGAGAAATGCAAATATTACATAAACTAGTGAACACAGAACCTTACGACTTAGTTGGTTAAATCATAGATCTTGGAAAGACTGGATTCATAGCATATTTCAAGCCTTGCTAATCCTTTTATTTTTTTGCTTATCCTTTTTTAATGTTATTAAAATATCTCTTACTCATTATTTCATCAGAATTATACCCACCACCCCTTCCTATGTCATGCTGTTACCTGATTTTGTCACGTTTCTTGACTATGCTGTAGAAATGAATTTCAAGGTCATATCAGATTAGTTAGGCCACTAATTGATTAAGGAATGGTGAGAAGAGAAATGGGAGAAAATAACAGATCATAGGTCCCAATTAGAGAGGATTGGGTTGAAGAGTGATAAAGAGGACCAATTTACAGTCTACAATTTCCCATTATAGATTATAAATGTCCAGGTTTTATTTGCATATTGATCCAGGCAGGGGCAAAGATGGCTTGAACAGAGTTCCAAAGGCAAGAGAAAGATACAGCCTTTGCACCTGCTTTTTGAACCACTAATTATTCTATCCCATTGCTAATGGCAATGGAGGAGTCCCAGCTGTTTGCTGTTTTAATTGATTACCCCAACGATCAATCACCCAGAAGGGCCCAATGATAATGTCCCTGGAGTTATCCATGGCTTCTCCTGGCTTCTGGAGGAAATCTCGTTCATGAGGATTTTCCATAAGCCATCTTGGGGCTATTGATACCCAAGTGGCCTTCTTGGCAGGTTCCAGATCCATATATTGATTCCCTATTTTACTAGCCTGCTTCAGTGCTATTGTGTCAAAACCTTGATCTTGAAGCTTGCTTTTATGAAACTTATTTCTGTAATGATGACACTAAGCCCAATTATAATTATAATTAATGACTGAGTCATGCCCTGGATGCCTCCTTGTTGTTGAAATGTGGGGCCTTTCTAAGCAAAACTATGAAAAGAAACTCACTACTTTCCCCCTACATGGGCTATGACTCTCAGGGATGATTTTCCCGGGTGCAGAAGGATTAATAACAAATGTTAGTCAACAATGCTTTTGGAGAAAGATCTTGATGAAAAGGGGGAAATGAAAAAAGAAATAGAACAAAATAGAGTTCCTATAGCTAAAATACTTGAAATGGTGTCAGGAGGTCATTCTGGAGGTTACTCTTATGCAAATCACAGCCAGATATCACAAACTGCCAAAGTATGAAAACTTCAAACAACAATGTTCCTCAAAACCCTAATGACATCTGGACACGATGAAATGATAAAGAACTCACTATATTACTTAATCTGATGGAAAATAGAAATAATCCAAATATCAATCAATCACAAAAAACTTATCTTACTCTGTTTCTTTATAAATCCTTGCCTGGAAGTGCCAGGATGAGACACAATTTGGGTTTCTCCCTGAATCTGTGCTCCCCAAATTGAAATTCTAAAACCCAAAATGAATACCTTTGCTGCCTTGCAGCTTAGTTTGCAATATCTCAGTTAAAATGTGCCTGTAATTGATTGAAAAATAAAAATGAAAACAATATAATCTGCCAAACCAGAAAAACTCTCCACTAAAATAGAAGAGGAAGAAAAACAATTTTTTTACTGAATAACCATTAAATGAGAAGGTGCTAGATCATAAATAATCTGCAAAGAAATTGCAAAGGCAGACAGAAATCTTATGCTTTTTATGTGACTAAGCAGATACAACCCATTACATACACATTTTTCATATTTTCAGAGCTAGAGACAGGTTTAAAATTTGGAAATATTAACATTCTTCACTCCATCCTACTGAGTTATGCTCATCTCTTACCCATTAAAATGGAGATATTTTCTTTAATTTAATTTCAATCAAATGTATTCCTTCCTTGAAGAGACCTTTTTGTAAGGTAAAATTTGCGAGAGACTTAGCCATTTATATACATTTCAAATTTCTATATATATATTTCAAAAGGCCAGAGAACAAGACTTAAAATTATGGGTTTTCTAATGTAAATCCCAAAGGAGATGTAAAGGAGGAGGAAATCTTCTCCCTTATATCCAACAAGAATAATAAAGCTATTCCTCTTTTTAATTTGTGTTTGCAGTTACATATCACACGAACACATAGAGATAAGTGCACATCCTAATAATGTTAAGGGGAATATTTAAAGTTAAAATCAAGAAATGTTGCATGTCAATTATCTTGGAATTGGCACCTAGATCAAGTGAATTGGTTTGGGGCTAAGCCTACCATTTGACTAAAACCCACACTCTTTTTCCAGGAATTTACCTGTGGTCAGAGGACATCCATGCCATAAATGGAAAAAGGATGGTTTAGGAGAAACAACCAGGAGAGAAACATCTTTTAGTCAAAATGACCCAATTTTAATAATTAATGGAGCAATGATTTCTTTTATTAATCCTCTCCCCAAGCACTTCACTTCCTGTTGGAACCCTTTAAACCATGAGTGCTTCCCAGGCTTCAAGAGATTTGGGCACCCATGTTCAACAGAGCCAGGTGGTTTTGTAATTTTTGGAACCCAAAACATATTTAAAAAATTAAAAGGGAGATTATCTGTCAGAAGGGGTCTGCTTACATGACCACTGAATCCCTATGTTGGAATGGGTGCCTGTCTCTGTTATTGATTAGGTACAGGCACGGAAGTTAAGGCTGAATGAAAGGCAAGACTGCCATGGGTTATAACCTAGCTATAGTACATATTGTAATTGCTCCACCAACTTACCAGAGATCACCCAATTTAGGACTTCTCCTCACTTAGTGTCCAATAAAAACTCTTGATCATTTTGGGTTCACCATTAGGTGGGGGCCTGTGTGTAGGTGCATCTTTCAGCCTAGGACAGGATAAGACTTGCTGCTGACAAAATTTTGGTTTCGGCCAGGGGGGGGTGTTGCTTGCAGAATTAACAGACAACTTTGGACTAAAAGTGTGTCTTTCATGAGTTTCTATTAAATCCAGAATAGGTATGCTCTCTTTCATTGTCTGTAAGGAAGACTGATATGTGTGAGGCTTAATGTGTGGTGACAGATTCAAAGCCACAAAAATCCATTGAACAGTGTATATTTGGGTGGGGTCCAATGTCTTCCCTGTGGGTCACTCTCACTCTTCATGAGAGGTACTATATTAGTCAAGGTTCTCTAGGAAAACAGAAGTAACATTAGATATCTATAAATATTATGAAATTTCAGAAAATATTCTCACATAGCTGTGGGGATGCACAAGTCAAAATCTGTTGGGCAGGCTACCGGCCAAGAACTCTGATGAAGATCTTCATGAATTCCCCAGGAGACACTGGCTCGCTGAAATAGAGATGGAAAATCTCTCTTCTGACTGTTGAAATAATTGCCTCTCCCTTTAAAGACTTCAACTGATTGGATGAGACTTCTCTCATTGCTGAAGGCAATCTTCTAGTTGACTACAGATGTATTCAGCTATAGATGCAATAAACTTATTGATGATTTAAATACACAAACTGTAACAATTAGGCCAGTGCTTGCTGACAAAACAGCAAGGAACCAGTACCTTGACAAGTTGATACATGAACGTAATCATCACACTGCCCCTTTCCTCAGTCCCTTGATAGGTGTCAGGCACTGGAGAAAGTCACCCCTTTTTCAGGTACTAGAAAGCTCATTGGAATCAATTGAGTCAAGAGTGAAGGGAGTACCTATATTTTACACATGAAATCACCACCATCATACATCATAGAACTCACAGGAGAACTGTGGATTTTCTGGATGTCCCAGATAAAGGACAGGCCCAAGGGTCAACACAATTGGCCAATCTTCAGGTAGACATGTTAGTAAGGGATTACTTAGCCAACATTAAGCCCCATCTCCACATTTTCACAGACTCTTGGACCATTGTCAATGGTCTGGCTATCTCATCCAGACAATGTCAAGAAAATTTAGTGTCCAAAATGAATCCTTTGGAGAAATGGACTCTAGGAATAATTTGCCTCACAGAGACCCTAATATAAAGGAGGCCACATATGTGTCTACACAAACTAAAGTCACCTTACTGTGCATCACTGGCACACTCATCCACTTTGGAGACTTCCATACATTATTCCAAGTGTCCAAGGCAGCCATTTCACTTCTCAGAATACACAATTCTGAGCTCTTGAAGACTTTTGAAATAATTTGACTGCTGGTATCTTGTAACCTTCACCCTTCCAGGTTACACTTTTGCCCCACATCTGGATAGGCTTGTAAGAATGTCAACATGTTTCCTCCTTTGGAAACACTGGGAGCTTCAAATCATGCAAGCCCCTGATGATGAACAGGAACACTCATCCCAGCACCAGCCCCTAATAAACATAAAAGCCCTAACCATTTCCTTGCCCTTTAAAGTCATTTTCACATCACCTGGAATGCCTTTCCTGCTCTCCCCTGGAAGTTTCATTATGTCAGTAATAAACATTTTCATACTGTCTTGGTGTTTCTGCAGTGTCATTCATCTTAACATCCAAAAAACTAGCATGGGGATACAAACTTTTAAAGTGTAGCCACAAATGTGAGTGTGAAAAGAGTTATGCTGGATGGTACGGAAAGTGTTTCATTGTGTGGATGTTTAATTGCAAACTGTGATTATGCAAAGAGTGACGGAGAAATTGCACAGAAATGTGTGCAAAATGTTGGGTTTGGGTGGAGCAAAGGGTGTGTGGAAGGATTGTTTGTTTAACAAGTGTTCATGGAGAGACAGTTGAATGGTGCAATGTAGTGGGAAGAGTGTGGCATAGCCTTTTTGTCCAATATGTATAAGCTCAAAGAAAATATGCAATGATTAGAAATTTAATGGCTTGCAAAGGATATGCAAGGTATATAAATTGAATGACACAGTGTAGGTGAGCATGATTGATAGGTGCATGGAACACCTTGGAATGTAAGGAATCCTAGATAGTTGATAGAACCTGTGTGCAAGGATTTTTGTAAAAAGTGCAAAAAGAGGCTCTACAAGGATAGTTAAATGGCACAGTGTATTACCCCAAAGGATGTTGATGCAAAGTTCCAGAATTCTGTTGGCTTTTATAAAGGGTGATTATTTGGGGTAGAAGCTTATAGACAAGGCCAGAAAGAGTAAATTATTTCCCTTACCAAAGTCTTTTGTCAGTCACATTTTGGAGTAAGAAGGCTGCCAGTCTCTGGAAGCGTTCAGCCTTCTGCTTTCCTCTTCAGGCTCTGTGGTCCCAGCATTTTTTGTTCTCAGCTGCAGGCTGGTATAAGGCTCATCTCTCTCCCAAGGGCTTGTTTCTTTCCAGGCTCAGCTACTCTCCTGTCTTCACAAGGTCAGCTGTAGACTATCAGGCTCATTCTCTTCCTGGGACCTCTACTGTGTCTAACAGAGCCTTCTCTCTTTCCTCATGTATCTGCTTCTCTGCGTATATACTTCCCAGTGTTCCAGCATCAAAACTCAAGCTCTCTCTTCTGCCATGTCATTTTCTCACCCCATTGTTGTGTGGGGGACTTAACATCTTACTGCCTTGGCTGAATCAATGACTTAATCATAATTTAATCAAGTAAAAATGAAGCCTCTGAATCTAATACAATATAATATGCTCAGAGGGACAGACCAGTTTACAAACACAATCCAATAACTATTTTTGGAATTCAAAAAACAATGCAAAACTGCCACACACAGTTTTGGTTCTACTCTCATTTTTTGTACACATTTGAGTTAGTTAGTATACACAAGTTGATGCCATTTCTTTTCACTCCTTGCATACCCATGCTTTGCCCCATAATTATCCTTCCATGCAAAATCTCTCTCTACCATTCCACACCCACAACTTGCTCACCTATTCTGCAACATCCAGCCACCATTCTTGCACTGTTATTCAAACATCACTCTCTGCATATTCACCCTGTGTAATTTGGCTATCATTCCCTACAAACCCAGAATCAATTTATACTACATATAATAATTTTACACTACTTGTGCTCCATTCAACTATTGTTTCATGTACCCCTCTCTGTGCTATTCAACTTAACCTCTTGCACAACCAATTGAGTACTTCCACTTCCACTCATCGTACACCCATGTTGTGTCATTCCACTATAACATGTGCATAAGCACATTTTGCAATAACATGTATACTTGAACACCATTTTGCCTCATCCAATTTACTTCTTGCACATTCAGTTGTTGTTTTCACTTATCAACCTATCATTCCCACTGTTATTCAAATTGCATTCTTTGTACAGTCTTTGTGAACTATTATACTTCCGATCATTGCTCACTCTCACTGAGCTATTTAACTTACAAAACCTGGTTGTGCCATTCATTTGCACTGCTTGAACACCCAGTCTCCCCACTGAATTTTAATCCCTCTCACACTCATTTTGTGATTCAACAACCACTACTTCCATACCTATTAAAAACTATGTAATGTCCACTCTTGCACAACTGCTCTCTGCCACTCAAAAACCACTCCTTAAAACTCATCATGTGCTATTTGACCATCACTAATGACACACTAACTGTGCTACTCAACTTATATCCTTGCATATTATTTACAAACCACCAACTTAAAATCACTGCTCCATCTCTCTACTATGCACCTTATAAACACCACAGAACTAGGCTATGACATCCTTCTCCCTGTTTTGCACACCCACTCTGTTATTCAACAGTCACTCTTTGCATGCCAATTTTACCTCAAATTCCTTGCAAAACCAGTGTTCTCAGTGCGACTTCCATTTGGCATAACACTTGTTTTTGTTATTCTGTTTACTTCCTCTGCACAGCAAAGCTATGCTATTCCTTTCACTTCTTTCTCATCCACTGACCGTCAGTTGTCACCCCATGCATAATTGCTGTGTATTATTTCACAAAGACTCAATATACACTGACTCTGTGCCATTCTTCTATCACACTTAACCCACTCACAGTGTGCTATTAAACTTTCACTTCTTCTACACCTATTCTCCATTATAAAAATACATGCAATTCCACTCTGTGCCATTCCACACTGTGTGATACTAAAGTCTATGCTATTCAATTACACCTGGTGCATAATATTCACAGGTTTACTTAAGTCTATTTATTACACACCACCCTATGCCACTCAATTATTTCTTCTTACAATGACCAATATTTACAATTAAATAGCACCTACTTGAACACCGATTCTACACCATCCAAGTATGGCTTCTTGACATACAGCTGCTACATTCACCTATCATACTTGCACATCCACTGTGTGATACTCAATGTTTTCTATACCCACTACAAGTCATAAAAATCCAAAGTTTTCATGCTATGTGAGGAATTCAACTTTCACCCATTGCACAACCAGGCTGTGCCATGCATTTGACTCTTTGAATCCTTAACCTATGCCATTCAACTATCATTTTAAGCATATTTGTGGCATGCAATTCAAAACCACTGTTTGAATCTAATCATTAGTTGACCTAAAGGAGCACACACTAGGCTATACTCATAAGTACAGGTCCACAAACGTATTATCAATCAAGCCTGTTGAAGAGCTGCTGCCACTGCGGTTCCCAGACAACAAAGCCTCTGCTGCACTCAAAGAGCTACCCCATCAGGAAACTGCTGTCACCTCCAGAGTCTAGAGGAACCAATCAAAAACTTTCACCATTGTTCTCACTGGAACATCACATCACCTTTCATGCCATTGCCATCTTATATTGTTCATGTCTTCCACATGTCATTTGGGGCAACCACTTCTATAGATCCTAGGATATGGGTGGAATCCTAGCTTCAAGGGATCCTGAGAAAGTGTTTAGCATTGCAGTCTGGAGTAATAAAAATTATGCTCAGAAGGAGCTTGGCATTCATATGGAATGTGTCAATCTGAAGAACATACCTCACCTGAAGACTATAGGATAATTAGGATGATTTAATGGAGTTTCACTTACTGATTCTTCTTGCCAGTATAATCAGAGAAGGATATGACACACCTGTGGTGAAATCACAGGCATAACACTTATTATTATAAGCGTTTTAAATTTCTTAGTTAAGTCTCTTTAGAAAGAGGGCACTCAATAGAAGGAGAAAATAATTTCTGCCTCCCTTTCCTCTGAAAAACACTTTCTTTACATGTAATATGATCCACAAACTACAGAATCCAAGATAATAACTTTTCTTGGAGAGAGCTGTTAAATGCAGAAAATGGCTTTAATCGGTTAAATCCACATTATTCACAGTTAAACCTAACAACAGATTTTATTTCCTTGTTCACAACTGTGAACTGACTTGTTTTTCACAAGTAGAGTTAGAACACTTTTCAGGTCTATTCTAAAATCCTCTCATATTGTTATAATTTCTTCCTGGAAATGTGCTGACTTCCAGCATTTTGGGCCCTTAGGGTTCCACAGACCCTCTTGCATGTCCAACATGACACCCCAGGTGTTTCATTGCAGTTTCTCTTGCAACTGTTCTCCTTTGCCAATGGTTTCCTTACCAAACTATACCTAAATAGCTGAATGGTGTGTCTTCCACATGGGCTAAAGTAATTAGAAATAACCAGGGAGTGGGAAGTATGGCCTTAACCCCTTTAAATGGTAATAAATATTTTTCAATCCATTGTGCCAGATCACAAAAACCCATGGGTAAATGGATTTACTCCACTGAAACTCCCCCATACCCACTATAAAGTCATTGAGATCTTAGGCCAAGATTGATCTGGTCACTGGCTCAGATATCATTTACTTCCCCTGAAGTCTCTACATATCACAAACAAATCATTCAGTCATCAGTGTTCTGGGTGTTTACCTTAATTTTACTCCTGATAGTAACTCAGGGTTGATCACATCAAGACAGTGATGTGATCTGATTAAATGGAACAAAAACTCTAATGGAAGTAAACTTTCTTTAACATCATAGGACACCAAAATACAGGAGGAACAGTAACAAAGGATGATTAAAATGATCAGGATTAAAGACCCGAGATAATGACAGACTAGGGAGCTATAACAATCAGATTGTCCCACTAGGCAGCTATTAATCAGTCAGGATCAGTTTGGATCACCTTTTTGGAGGAATCCAGAGGCCAGAGGAGCACCATAATAGAAGCAGGGGTGATTGAAAAACACAACCGTTTCTCAGGATAGTAGTATTTGGGTTCAACATGCCCAGATTGGAGAGCCACTGCTTGAGACCCTATGCCAATAAGGAGCAGAACATGGGTGCAGTCAAACCGAATCCAGATTTACCCAGACCACCTTAAAAGGCTGCAGCACACTGAGACTCAAGGCATACAAGGAAGGAGAGAAGCACACACTTTGTCACAGGGCAGTGCAGATATTCACCCCACATAACTTAAAGGGCTGTAGCACTCCTGGCCCCAGAAAGGAGAGGAAGCCTTTGCACCCTGAACTCTTTCTCTTGGACAGCATTGGCAGAGTCACCGACCCACCTCAGGTGACAAAGCACAGGTTGTTCAAGATGATTAGAAACTCAGATTCCAGGGGCTGGTAAATGTACATGATTCATCCTGGTTAGGATGGCATCTTCAGTCTCAATCATGCCCCATCAGGGTAAGTCATCTGAGAAGGCAAAACCTTAGTGTAACAGGGAACAACTGGATGAAGGTTACTATCTGCTATGTATATTAGGAAAGCATAGATTTGGGGAGATGTCAGAAAGTTTAATGGCCTTTAGGTCTTCCTCTCCAGAGCACTTTGAAATCAATATTAACTACCTTCATGGGTCCCTGGGCCTGTTTTGACTAGGAAATCTGTCGGGGAAATTTGTATCCCGGGGAACAATCTTACCAAATTTAGCCCTCTAGGTAATAGCAGCTGGAGAAAACAAAAGGAGTATTAAAAATATACAGAGGAGAGGCAGGTTAGTATAGTGGAGGAGAAAAGTGTTTGGCCTAGCAGACAACACAGTTGACAGACCACATGGCAGTGAGATCCTGCCTGGAAACTTCTTGATAAAAAGGCTGCCAAAATACCCTGCAAGATCCCAGCTAGGAGATCCCATTTTGAAAAATGAGATCCCATTTGACCCATGGGATACCATTGGGTCAAGGGAAAGCCCTGGATACACTTAAATTGGCACACCATTTTCCCCCTGAGAAATGAGAAGTGGGACAACCAACCAGAGCAGGAAAAGCTGGGGCCCTGCCTCAACATTATAAGTGGGAGGAAGAAAGACAAAAAAGCTCTGACCTGGTGTACCACGCATACATCTCACTCTACAGCCTACCTGCAGTCAATGCCCCAGACCATGTACATTTTTCATTTTCTTCTTTCTTAATAAGCTATTTATTCCCTTGTCTACCCTATGGCATGTCTTGAATTCTTTATGCAACATAAGCCAAGAACCTAAAATTCCAGAAACTAGAGCCATCTGGTAGCATTATTTGGCAAACCAGGCAGGAGTTGAGGGACAAGTGGTGCTCCCTGACCCACCAGCAGATACTGGTGAGTTTTAATTAAAGCCTGTCTGTGCCCTCTTTTATCTTTCATAATTGAGATACTATTGGTTGTGTTGAAGATCAGCACAGATATTATGAACAATTTGTACACAATTCTTAATGTTCATACCAAAAACCTACAAAGCCATGTAGTTGTTTTTCTTAAGTTATTCCAGTGATTTTCTAGCTAAAATTTGGAAGCAAGTTCTCCTTAAGAGGATAGCAAGTACCAATATCTTCAAAGTTTAATAAGGTGTTACATTTTTAAACTCCACTAATTCACAATTTAATATCAAATACACTCACACTCACATTTCCAACCTTTTACAGCACATATAACATCATGACCAAGGATGTTACAGGGTTCTGACAGGGAGAGCCAAGATCAGGGAGTGGTTTTAAGAAACCTGTCTTCTGAAAAATATGGGAAAGGAGTAATTTAAAATGTTCAACACATATTAAATGCCTAACTGATTCTAAATCACCCTTTAGTATGTGATGTATTATAAGTTATAAAAATTGCCAGCCTCCACTGGAATGTAAATTGATATCCAAGACAGTCAAAGTCACCCATAATTCAATATCCCACTATTTTCTGATTGTACCAAAAAACAAACAACTGGCAAATGATTTCCTCTCTTGAAGGAAAGCATATACACTTAAATCAAATGGGATGAGGAGGCATCCCAATCTCCTTCTTAAAATGTTTCTTCTTTAGCTACTAAAAAACTTTCATCTGCAAAATAGCTGATAAAAATATTCCTCTAGATTGAACAGGAAGGAAGAAACAGGGACCACTGATAAGACATGGTACATGTATTATCCAGACTTGACTTCTTTCCCTCCTGCTTCATCTGAGGCTGGACTCCTCATTTTTAGTTTTTCCATTTTCTGCATTTAAATCTTTAGTTTCTTGGTTAACCACTTCTGCTTGTTTTCCCTTTGCTCCCCTTTTTCCTTTTCATTGCACTTTTTTGTCTGAAGGTTTGTCCTTTCCTGCTGCCTCTTCTGGCTTCACTTCCACTTCAACAGGGGCAGGTTTAGGGGATAGCCTAAATGACCTCCTTTTGGGCTTCTCCTTCCCTGCTGCTTTGGCTGAGCTGACCTTCCTCTTGGGCTTCCTGACAGTGCTGCAGGACGTGGTGCACTGAGAGACTTCTTGAAGCCAGGCTGCTGGCCTCTGACCCTCCTCCCATTGCCAGAGCTGCTGGAATGTGCCCTCTTTTGTTTTATTAGTGATTTTACCTCTGGGTCCCTTTGGCTGTTTGCCTGTAATCCACAGATCAGTCTCTGCTTTTGAATTGCCTCTTAATACCAGGTTTACTTGCAGAATTTGTCCCTGGGAATGGCCACGAGATGAGCTCAATCATGGGCTAACTCCAAAGACCTCTGCAATGTAGGCAAAAGAAACATCCCTGTCCAGTCGCTTTCCTCATAGGAAAGCCCGATTTGAAAGTAAGGTCTGGAAACCAGACCCAAACACCTCCCAAGACCTCTAAGTCTCTGGGGATACCCAGAGACATAAGGCTCCCCATCCCCTTAATGTGGAGACAGTGGGCAGGGCTCCCAACCTCCAAGATACTGGCTCAGTGAACATTCCATTCCACCAGGCCTATCAGTGAGACATCACCATGACTGATGAATGCATTTATCTTCCTCTGGGATAATGGGTGGCTTCTGATTTAGACAACCTGAATAATGATACTCTAAAAGGAAGGAGGCTTATCTTTTCCTGCCACACCACATGGCTACAGTATGGCTGAGAGTGCGCTCTGTATGGGAGACTGAATTCCAGTTTTGTCTGTGTAAGAGTTAAAAAGGAGATAGACACATCTGAGGGCCAGAGACTATGTGGCCATGTCTCCTTAAAGGGATGAAGAAGGGTACTACCAAGCTGGTTAATTTTATATAAGCTCAGGGAAATTACCCAGAGGCAGAACATAAAAACCCAGCCTTAATTCATAGAAAGCTGGCAGAGACAATAGAAATACCCTCTTGGTAGAGCCTAACTCTAGAGAAGGACAGATCCTCCTAGGAATTCCCACCTGCCTTGAATGGCTGTAGAAAGCTGCAGAAACTTTCCCTGGGCTCCAAACTTCCATTAAATGCCTTTTAGAGGCAACCTTTGCAGTTTTCAACAATTGAGACCATGCCAGCAAGATGGAGAAGGTAAGGAGGGATGAGGTAAGGAGCGGTGGGCATAAGTTCTAAGAGAGTCTCACCTTTTAACTGCTGCTGTTAAAAGCACTGTTCAACTCAGGTACCCACATCCAGACTCAACATCAGCAAGAATCTGGACACAAGTTGTCTCACCATACCAACTGCTGTGGACTTGCCCCAAGGAGGACAGAAGGGGCCTGAAGCCACTTGTGAACCACCAACCTGGAGGCCTTGGGTGACCCTTGTTGTGGCAGGTAAGATTGTTAATTTCTTATTTAACATGGCCAATTACTCTGTCCTGGCTTGCACCCCAGGCCTCTCCTAACCTTGGTTGTGCCTAATGAACGGAGCAAATTGGGAATCAAGATCTGGGCCATTTACTAAGCCTCTCCTCTATAGAATAAGTTAACCCCTCATATGCCAGGAATTAAGAATTTTTAAAAATTTCCTTGCTATTCCTAGCTCCCTGTCTATTCCCTTGTAACACTTCAATCCTTCCAATGAAAAACCTCACCGGGAAGTAACTAATGAGATGCAGCCCCAATTCATGTCTTGTTGGGGAAAGGGCTTCTCTGGGCCCTTTAGCTCCATATCTAGCAGCTACCCAAAGATTTTCCTGGAGGAATAAAGCTGGAGGTTCCTTGCACAAGGTTTCTGCCATGGACAGACACTGGGAGCTCTGCATTGAGATGATTCTAAAGCCAGGTCTTTCCCTAAGCTAAGAAAGTGCATAAAATTCCCTCTTCTCTTCTAATTTGTCCTTAACTTTCTGTTTAACTTTTAATCTGTGTTTGACTTTGTCAGTCTTCTCATGCCTAGGAACTGATAAATCAGATTGGAGCTAGCCTGTTACAAATAGGATAATGGTAAAATATAATCTAAAAATTAGTCTTTAAATTTCAATATCACCTTGCAAATGGGTTTGATGTATAAAATAAATCACAAGTGGAATTAATTCAACTGCTGGAAAAGCAGAGAAACTTAGCAACATTAATGTTATTAATAAAATTGTTTTAGTTGCTTTAGTTAATAAACAAAAGTGCCCAATTTTTTCTAAAGTGAAAACTTACTAGAAACTATAACTAAGAATTAAGATCATTATATAGATGCTGTTTTATTATAAAGCAGCAGAAGGGTAATTGAAATTGCTATTACTGGGTAGATTTAGTCTAAACTTGCTACTGTAATGGTAAGTATAAACAGAATTCACCCCCTTGTCGTTGCTTATGGTTATTTCATGACAACATCTGCCCCCACTCAGGGGAAGGCAAATTTAAGGCACCCTATCTCCTGTCTTTCCACTGGTGCTAATAGCCCTGATTTAGTCTTATGACCACAGCTGTGAACTAGAATGCTGCTGGGTGGATTTCTCAACACTCAGAGCTGGATGTCAACGCTTCCAGTCCAGCAGGCAGTGGAGTCCTGTTATCTTTGAGGACCAGGGAGCCAGGGGTCTCCCACCTTGAACATTGCAGTTCCAAAAAGCAGAAAGACATGAGAAAAACAAGGCTAACCTGAGGCTTCAATGACCTTGGTGAGTGTACACTGCAATGAGTGTTTCTCATCCAAGGTCTGTCAAAATTTCAAACTTGGAAATAAGCAAAGCTCTGAAGTAAAGGAAAATGTAAACTGTATTTTAAAGCATTAGGAATAATTTGGTTATAAGTCAATAATTAAAAGGAATGAAATTCTTGTGCAAAACTGCATGATCACAGTGCAGATAAATTAGAAATAGCCTTCAAAGATATTTTTCATATATAATGTTAATTTACAGTTAAACTTATTTTGTAAGAGAATGAGAATTATAAGTTGCATTATTAAATTGTGTGCTTCTGTGTCTAACTCTCTATTTCTATTGGTTCAGTGTATATTTTCATACCTCGGGATGAAATGTAAGTTTAGTGTAAAATTTTTATTTACTAGGCAGGGAAATTAAGAATCATAGTTTATCCTGTAATTCCCCAATTTAAAACTTTGTAATAAACTTTGAATAAGGGTGGTTAATTATCCTATTACCAAATTTCAGTAAGTAAAGGAAAAGTCTTTGAAAGTTATGGAAAAAATCTTTAAAAGAAATTAAGGAAGTGGATGTGGCTCAAACAGTTGGGCACCTGTCTACCACATGGAAGGTCCCAGGTTCAGGTCCTGGTGCCTCCTAAAAAAGATAAGCAGTCACTGCACCTGCCTCAACAAGCTAGAAGCTGCACCTGCTGCAACAAACAGATGAGTAAATAAACAGTTGCCACAAGCCAGCAGATGCTGCAACCCATGGGGAGCAGAGGTGGTTGAAGCTGTGGGGCACACACCTCCTATGTCAGAAGGTCCAGGGTTTGGTTCCCGGTGCCTACTGGAGAAGGTGAGCAAACAATGAGCAGACAGATGAGAAAACCATTTGGGAGGGGTGGATAAATAAAAAAATTTTAAATATTATCTAAAAACCAAATTAAACAATTATAATATATTCCAGAACCTAGCAGTCAGTATGGTTTTAAAAATTATTCACAGTTTTAGAATTTTTTTTAAAGTAAAGAAGGTTTAGCCTCCAATAAAGGAAGTGAAAATAACATTCCTAGCATTAACTATAATGATTTCAATTTTATTTAGCTTGTGGGTTGTCTTCCTAGGTTTATAGGATACCAAGTAACCAAATTAACATTTTATGAATTAAATCTTTAAGATGATGAAAATTGTACGTTCATGGTTAATGAAATTAAGATGAAGGAAATTTCATTGGTTACTAACTGTAATTTAATAAGCTTATTTAAATATAAAGTAACAACTCTATGGGGTTAAATGTTACTTATAAGAAGTTTATAAAAAGCATTGTCTAATATGAAGTATTTAAATGGACAACTCCAGGAAACCGTTAATAATTAGAAACTTAAATTGATATTAATAACAAAATGCAGCTTCATAACAGCGGAACCTGCCAGAAGCCACTGCAATAACTGAAAGTACACTTACTAGCAAGTCTTTCATCCCACCCTTGGTAGTGCAGGGAACTTCTGGTCCTTCCCAGCTACCGTAACTCCCTCACATTGTGTCAGCACCCCCCCAGTGTTATTGGCTGGCAAGGGCAGAACAATTACTTTTATTTGTTTTAGTTTTTGTTTTTTTTTTAGTTAGGCCAGTAAAAAGAATTTCTATGTGAAATGGAGGAAAGAACAGAACTTGCTGAGAAATGGGAGAGAAAGTCTTCGTGTGGACCCCTCTAGGGAGATAGAGCCAACAATTACTTTTGATGTCTGGTCTAACTGTGAAATTCCCTGACCATCTTCATAAAATAAGACCACTTAATAGGCAAAAAAAATTCAAGCCAGTCACTTTTCTAGGAAAAATCACACATTTGGCTTTGTAGCTTCAATCTCTGTAAACTAGGTGCAGGCATCTCGCAAGTCTAGATAACCCTGGCAATGCCCAGCAGAAAGGGCTCTGTGACTTTGGAGGTGAATTAAGAGCAGCAGCTCCAAATGTCTCCTAAAGCTTATGTGACCATTGACTGGTCAGCATTTCCTAGCTTTTTAGAGGGACAAGTATTTGGGGAGCTGCAGCTTGGAGGGTAATAGCTTATTCAGACTTGAACCCTGGGACACAAGATTGGCTGACAAACACTTTTTCATTTTTCCTAGAATAATGGTCATGGTCTCTAGTGTACCAGACCTTGCTCACTGAAGTGTTGAGGAAGGAGAAACTGATCTTCTGTAACACAGTATGGCCACAGTATGACCTTGGAAATGGCGCTCTAAGTTATAACCCTATTTTCAGTAAGACTTCCTATGTAAAAGGAAAGGGAAGCAGTCAGAGATTCCATATGTCTTTGAAAATGGCCAGCAATGGCCTGCCAACAGCACTGTAAACTATAAACCTATTTTCCAGGTAGACCTCCTGTGTAAAAGGGAAGGGAATCAGTCAGAGACTCCATATGTCCAACTGTTTATGGCTGTATCTCAGAACACAATTTTAAATGGGTCTTGTAGGTGGTGTAATGCTCTGGAAGTGAAACCATCCCCAGAAAAGAGAAAACCTGAGAAGGAGTGTGATATTCTAGGTTATCCCTTCCTCAGTCATCAGCCTCATTGTATCTCAGTCCTTGGAGCCTGAGATTCTGAAGCCTAAGGCCCCAAGCCTAGAGTCCCCTGAACGTAAGTCTCCCTTGGAGTCATTTCCAGGCTCCACACCCCATAGCTAGACCAGTAGGAGTCACCAGGAGTGGTACAACTTTTCACCCTATCAGGGGACCTGAGAACAGCCTCTGCCCCGTAAGTGAAATAGCAAATGTAGATGCAGTTAAAATTAGGGTCCATGTTCCCTTCTCCCTGAAAGCTTTAGATCAACATAAAAATAAAAAACAACAGGTGGGATGATTTTAGGAGGGCCCAGCTGATTTTACTGAGGAATTCCAGTAGCTGACCCTAAATTTTAAGCTAACATGAGGAGATATGCATGTTCAATGTGCTGCAACCCTGACATGGTGGTAAAGAAAGATAATCTTGATTCCATTGGGAATCTTACATTTTCACAAAATAATGAAGAAAGAAGTTTTTCCTGTTTTGTAAAGTAAAATACTGTTAATTAACATAATCTTGGCAAAGGTATAAAAGTAAAAAGCAAAGGACAAAAATAGCTTAAGTTCATTAAATATGTTATTGTCAAACACTCTTGTGCATTCAAGTCAGGCCCAAATACCCTGCATGGGTGCCTCTCCATTTGAGTTATGGACTAGGTTGGTCACTGATCCCAAAAGTAATAAAGCTATCTACCATATCTCTGATTATGCTTCTGAGAAGGATGGAGAGTGTATTGAAGTTTTGGACTCCTGCAGCAGCCAACAGTGGTTCAATATGGCCAGATGTACAATGGACATTGCCTTCAGATCTGCTCTGTTTCATAGCACTGAAGGGCATTATGAACCAGGCCAGTGAAACACTGGGGCCCTGCCTTCCTAGTTTCTCTCTAGAATCAAGAGTGCTACAGCACGCTGGCTGTGTGAAGGACATACCATGGGAGCAATAATTATTAGAATGTAGAATGTAAACCAACACAATTGGCATTATGGGCAGCTCCCATGAAGAGATAACATGTATGGAATTGCACACCTGGAGCTTAGATCTATCAACTGAAACTCAAAGAGAAACTTATGCATTGGTTAGTTCATTAAGTAGTATTAAGTATTGTACATATATGCTTGATGATTATGATGATATCTTTTCTATTCTAGATCATATGCAGAGGGATAATAAATGTGTTAAAAGTCCTGGTAAACAATTCATTTTCTAAGTAGTTAATGAATATGCTTATAAGATAAAGGAATGGCAGTCTTAAGTACTGTATTGACTTTTCTTGCCATATGCTTGTCTTGTTGTTGCCTGTACTGTCTTTGTGAGTTTGTCTAGATCAGGGCCTCTCTTCATAACTCTCCTAGCTGTCCTAAGCATAACCACCACCAGGAAAATTTGGGTTGGTAATTTATACCAAACCCAGTAAGTAAACAACAATCTCTCCCTGGAGTTAACCAACAGCATAAAAGAACTCAAGAAAGGAGGCCATTTCCCATCAACTTAAGGAGGATACAGCCTCTGAAGGCACCTTGGCCATTCTCAATCTCATGGTCCAGTATGTCATGACTGTCCCCCTTTTTGGGCCTCCATCTTCTTTATTGTTTTAATAGGACGATATATCTTAAATTCTAATTTTAATTCTTCCAGTATCAATATCATGTGGGGGATTTCATCCATTTCCAACGAGGGTGCCAAACCCATCTTCCCTCAACTACAATAGAATAGCCAGAGTATTTTCCACCTTTCGAGGTAAGGGCTATTCCTCCTAACCAGCAGAAAGTAGCTATAGAAGAAAGATCATCACCCTTCAGCACCCCCTTAAGGATAAGGGTGTAAACTCTCTGAAGGGGTTGTTGAGGCAAGTTAGTATAGTGAAAGTGGGTAGATGGCTGGCCTGGCAGACAACATGGCCAACAGACAACATTCTGACAGACCACTTGGCTGTGGGACCCTGCCTGAAACCCTCTAAGAAGTCTGCAGGAAGCACCCTGTGAGACCCTTGCCAAGAGACTCCATTTGATAAAATGAAGTTCTGTTTGACCCTTGAGAGCCCATTGGGTCAAGGGAATACCCTGGATACCATCAAAAGCCTGCACCATTGGACCCTGAGAAATTACAAGTAGGGCAACCAGTCAGAGCAGCAAACAGCTGGGACCCTGCCATAACAATATGAAGGGGGAGGAAGAAAAATTTTTAAAAATTCCTGACCTGGATTCCCATGCAAACATCTCACTCTGCAGCTCAATCATGGTCCATACATAGGACCATGTACTTTTGTCATTTTCTTGTTTCTTAATAAGCTACATACTCCCTTTCCTATCCTAGGGCATGTCTTTAAATTCTCTTATGCAGCATAAACAAAGAACCTAGAAACCCAAAAACCAGAGCCATCTGATAACAGAAGCAAATAAAAAACAGAACCGGTTAACAACCCCAGAGGAGAAAGAGAGGAAAGGAAGCTTGCTCCTGGGGATGAAATAATTGCACAAATAGTGCAATCTCAAAAATTGTACCCAAATCTCAGCAGAGTTGCAAAACCTACTCTCCATTTCATTGGATTCACCCAGGACAAATAACAAGGTGTTAATAATGAACAACACCCATCCCAAGGAACAGAGAGAGTCTGCATCTGCAAGCAATATCGGTCCATCCATCCGCCCCATGGTACCTAAGACCCCTCTCAATTAGAGGCAGAGGGGACCATCCCAAAATCCTCAAGATTTGGGAATGAACAATGGACTAAATTAGACTTACTAATATTCAACTATAAACTTATTGTGATTCTAGCAATGGAATAACTTTTATCATTGATGTAGAGGCAGTGGCCACTGGAAGTTCTGAGCTTATAAGAAAAATAGGTGTAATATCAGACATTTTTGGGACACTGGAATTTTCCTGCATGACGTTGCAATGATCAACACAGGCATTATATATTTTGTCATAACTTACAAAATTGCATGGCACAGAGTGAAACTATAATGTAACCTACAATACATGGTTAGTGGCAATGCTTACATATGGGTTCACCAATTGTCACAAATGTACCACACTAATGATGGATGTTGATAGTGTGAGAAACGGTGGGAGGGGGAGGGTGTGGGGCATATGGGAATACCTTATATTTTTAATATAACATTTATGCAATCTAAAGTTTCTTTTTTTTAAATTAAAAATATAAGCAGACAAACAAATATAAATGGTTTCCATATATTCAGTGTAAAAATTAGATAAGAGCTGAAAAAAAGAAGATTCCTTGAGCATAAGGTTTCAAAATAATTTGAACCAATTGTCATAGTGGAGCTATAACAAAAAAACAACCAATAACAAAGCCACAGAGTCAAGAGAGAAACTGAGCAAACACTGAAAACAGCAACAACAACAACAAAAATACCAAAACACGAGAAAAAATTTGAAACCATTATAACAAACAGGGAGAGATGGCCTAGTCAAACAAACAAATTAATCCTCCAGACTAAACACAGGATTTCAGAAAACTAATCAAAGGTATCCAAACAATCTCATTAATAAATTTAATGAGATAGATAAAGAGATTAAAGATATTAAGAAGACACTGTGGATTGTAGGAAGATAGTGACTAACAGGCAGAAATCAATGCTTTCACAAAACAACAGAGAAAAAGCCAACAACTGTCCATGGGACCAGCTTTGGGGGTCATCAGACCAGGACTATGCTACACATCTCCCAGGAGGGTGAGGGACAGAGAGATGCAGAAGCTGATAGAATAAATGTGAATTACCAAGTCCCTGTGGCAGCCTGAAAGGGTTCCCATCGCCACCCCCAAGATCTTAAGCCGGGGTGAAACCCCTGGCTCACTGCTGCTGACTGAGAGGGGAGTAGATAGCTTCCTCCACGTCAGCTGTTTGAAGAGAAAAGGGAAGGAGAGTTAGATGGCTTCTCTTCACTGAATTTGGCCAGCAGAACCCACTTTGAATCTCTGCTCTGGAGATTCAAAACAGGAACACAGGAAACCCAAGACTGAAACACCTCAGTGGAAAGGTACACTGACAAGCACCATCTGCTTGCCTATCTGAAAATTGCATGCACAAAATGATTTTCCATTTTGTCTGTATCCTAGTTCTGGGAGAATTTCTGCACCTCATTAGTGAGTCCCTGGCCCAATTTTGATAACTTAAGCTGTGCAAATTTAAATAATGAGCTGAACTAAATATCAAAGAAGAACTGTGAGAAAAAAACAATAGGCAAAAGAAGGAAATTGAGCATCCGAGTAAATTCACCAACATATGCTGATGCCTAGACATCAGCAAAAAGTGATACTAGGAAACAGGAAGAGATGGCCCAGCCAAAGGAACTAACCAAATATACTGAAGAGATACAGGATTTAAGACAATCAGTGATAATCACACAAGTCTCCTAAATTACTTCAAAGAATTAAAGAAAATATGATTAAAGAAAAAAAGGATATTAAGAAGACACTCAGTGAGCATATAGAACAACTTTAAAGCCTGCAAAGAAAAGGAAGAGATGTTTTGGGAATGGAAGATGTGATGGATGAGATTAAAAATACATTAGGGGCACACAAGAGTGAATATGAACTGCTTGAAGACAGAATTACTGATTTTCAAGACAGAATATTTGAACTGGAAAAGACAGGAGAACAGAAAGAGAAGAGAATGGGAAAAATTAAATAGAGTCTCAGGTAATTGAATGATAATGTGAAATGCATAAACATTTGCATTATTGGTATGCTAGAAGGAGAATGGAAAAGTGTCAGAGGGAATATTTGAGAAAATAATGACCAACAAATTTTCACCCTTAATGAAAGATATGAATATCAATATCCAAGCAGGACAATGCCCCCAATACAGAATAAATCTAAATAGACCTACCACGAGACATCTACTATTCAGAATGGAAAATATCAGATATGAAGGGAAGTTTCAGGGAGAATCAAGAGAAAAGCAAAGCATCACATAAAACGGAATTTCAATGAAATTATGTGCTGATTTCTTGTCAAATACCATAGAGGAGAGAAGAAAGTGGTATGATGTTTTTGAGGTACTGAAAGAGAAAAACTGCCAGGCAAGAATTCTGCATCTGACAAAACTGTCCTTCAAAAATGAAGGTGAGTTCACAGTCTTCAGAGACAAACAAAAACCAATAGAATACGTTGCCAAAAGACAAGAAATACAAGAGACACTAAAAGGAGTGCTGTAGACTGAAAGGGAAAAACAAGGGTAAGAGATGTGGAGAAAAGGGTAGAAATGAAGATTCTTAGAAGGATAAAATAAAGGGTAAGAAAGCAGACAGTAGAACAATATGAGAACAGAGAGCTGAATGACAAATTGGATGAAGTAAGTAATGCCTTTACAGTAATAATATAAATGTTAATGGCTTGAAATCCCCAATCAAAAGACAGAGACTGATAGAATGGATTAAAAAATGAGCTGTCTATATGTTGTCTACCACTGATTCACCTTTTATGTAAGGACACCAGGTTAAAAGTGAAAGGTTGGAGAACCAGATGTGGCTTATGTGATTGAGCTCCTGCCTATCACCTGGGAGGTCCCAGGTTCCATTACCAGTGTCTCCTAAAGAAGACAAACGAGGCAATGAACTGACGCAAAAGGCAGTCATGGTGAGCTGATGCAACAAGGTGACACAATAGAAGACATGAGGAAAACATAATGAGAGACACATCAAAGCAGGGAGTAGAGGTTGCTCAAGCCATTAGGAACCTCCCTCCCACATTGGAGGTCCCAGTTTTGGCTCCTGGTGTCTCCTAAAAGAAGACCAGCACACAACAAACAGGCACATCAAATGCAAAACAACGAGGGTGTGGGGAGAAATAAATAAATAAAATAAACCTTCCTTAAAAATAGTGAAATGTTGGAAAAAGGTATTCCATACAAATAGCAACCAAAGAAAAAAAGAGCTGGAATAGTGATACTAATATCAGACAAAAGAGATTTCAAATTACAAACTGTTATAAGAGATGAAGAAGGTCATTATATATTAATAAAAGGGGCAATACAGCAAGAAGAAATAACTGTGCTAAATATTTATGCACCTAACCTGAGTGCCTTAAAATACATTAGGCACACACTGGTAAAATGATACATGAGGCACACACTGGTAAAACTGAATGGAGAAATAGATGTCTCTAAAATAAGAGTTGGAGACTCTCAGTATTGGATAGAATATCTGGACAAAGGATAAAGAAACAGAGCACTTGAATAATATGATAAATGAACTAGACCTAACAGACATCTGTAGAACAATTGCATCCCAAAATAGCAGGATATACTTTTATTTCAAGTGATCATATTTCCTTCTCTAAGATAGACCATATATTGGGTCACAAGACAAGTCTCAAAAAGTTCAAAAATATTGAAATTATAGAAAATGCTTTCCCTAATTATAAGAGAATGAGCTGGAAATTCATAATGGATGGAAAAAGAGAAATTCATAAATATATGAATGTGAT
Organism: Cabassous unicinctus; assembly: GCA_029593785.1. Taxonomy (NCBI): domain Eukaryota; kingdom Metazoa; phylum Chordata; class Mammalia; order Cingulata; family Chlamyphoridae; genus Cabassous; species Cabassous unicinctus. Next base: position 5,750 of record JAQZBX010022732.1, on the reverse strand, counting down.
TAAACAAAACACTTAGATAATCATTGGGTCAAAGATGAAATTTCAAGAGAATTCAGCAACTATCTAGAGACAAATGAAAATGAGAACACAACATATCAAAACCCATGGGAGACTGCAAAGACAATGCTGAGAGGGAAATTTATAGCCCTCAATGCTTACATTAAAAAATAGAAAGAGCTAAAATTGAAGCTTTAGCTGCACTCCTGAAGGAACTGGGAAAATAACAGCAAACTAATTGCAAACCAAGCTGAAGGAAAGAAATAGTTAAGAGCAGAGTAGAAATAAATGAAATCAGGAACAGAAAAATTAGAGAGGCACAAGAAAACCAAAAGTTGTTTCTCTGAGAAGATCAACAAAATCAACAAAACCTTAACTAGACCGACAAAGAGAAAAAGAGAGAAAATGTAAAAAAATAAAAACAGAAATGAGAGAGGGACATTAGCACTGCCCCTGCAGAAATAAGAGAGATCATAAGAATATACTATGAACTGTGTAGAAGTTTGGCCATTTGATATAGTTATGAATTTCAAGAAACTGATATTGGATTATGCTTGTAAACTGGTCGGTTCATCTGGGCATGATTAAGTTATGATTAGGGCTTTGATTGGGCCACATCAGTAGGGCATTGAGCTCCACCCCTTGGTGGGCAGGAAATTAAAGATAAAAGTCATGGCAAAGTACAGAGTTGGAGTTTTGAGTTGGAGTTCTGATATTGGAGTTCTGATGTGGAGTCTTGAGCTGGAGCCCCGGGAAGTAAGGAAAGAGAGGAGCTTCATAGTGAGGAATGAGAGAAGTCCCCAGGAAAAGAGATGAGCCATTCGCCTGACACACAGCTGGACTTGTGGAGAAAGGCAAAATCTAGAGTGCCTCATAATCTACAGCTGACCTTCTGGATAGAAGAAGCAGCTGAACCTGGAGAGAATCAAGCCACGGGAAGAGAGGAACCCAGGAAGCCAGACGCCTCAAGAGTTTGGTGAGGGAAGTAACTTATGCTTTACGGTAACTTTATAGCCTGGTAACTTTATGGCCTCTATCCCAAATAATTATCCTTTATAAAGACCAACAGATTTCTAGTAGTTTCCTTCAACACCCATTTTGCTGATTAATACAAACTGTATGTCAAAAAATTACACAATGTAGAGGAGATTGACAAATTCCTAGAAAGACACACACCACATACATGGACCCTGGAAGAAATAGCATACCCCAACAAATCAAACGAATCACAACTCAAGAGATTGAAACAGTTATCACAAACTTTCTAAAGATGAAAAGCCTGGGACCAAATGGCTTCACAGTTGAATTCTACCAATCATTCAAAGTTGATCTAATACCAATGTTACTCAAGTTCTTCCAAAAAATTGAAGAGGAAAGAACACTACCAAACTCAGTGTATGAAAGCAATATCACCCTCATACCAAAATCAGATAAAGATTTTACAAAAAAGAAAACTATAGGCCAATATCATTAATGAATATAGATGCAAAAGTCCTCAACAAAATACTTGCAAAGAGAATCCAAAAGCACATTTAAAAAATTATATATCACAATAAAGTGGGTTTTATCCCAGGATTGCAAGGATGGTTCAACACAAGAAAATCAATTAGTGTAATAAACCTCATTGAAAAATTGAAGAAGAGAAATCACATGATCCTTCTCAATTGATGCAGAATAGGCATTTGACAAAATACAGCACCCTTGATAAAATCTCTCCAACCGATAGGAAGAGAAAGAAGTTTGTCAATATGGTAAAGGGCATATACGAAAAACATATGGTGAACATTTTACTCAATGTTGAAAGACAGAAAGCTTTCCTGCTGAGATCAGGAACAAGACAAGTGTTCCCATTGTCACCATTGTTATTCAATATTGTTCAGGAAGATCTAGCTAGAGCAATTAGCCTACCTAAGGAAACAAAAAGCACTCAAAGAGGAAAGGAAGAAGTAAAATTCCACTATTTCCTGATGGCACGATCCTACATCTAGATCTCCTGAAAAATCCAAAACAAAGCTACGTGACTAATAGACAAGTTCAGCAAAATGGTAGAATATAAAATTAATAAGCAAAATCAATACTGTTTCTATATACTTCTGATGTGCAATCTGAGGAGGAAATCGGAAAAATTCCATTTATAATAGCAATGAAAACAATCAAATATTTAGGAATAAACTTAGCCAAGGACATAAAGGACATGTATTCAGAAAACTACAAAACATTCTTAAAAGAAACTGAAGAAGGCCTAAATAAATGGAAGGATATTCCATGCTCATGTATTGAAAGACTAAATATTGCTAAGATGTCAATTCTACCCAAACTGATTAACAGATTCAATGCAACTACAATAAAAATCCCAAGAAACATTTTTGCAGAAATGGAAAAATGAATTATCAAATTTATTTGGAAGTTTAATGTGCCCAAATAGCCAAAAAGTTCTTTAAAAGGAAGAAAGAATTTGGAAGACTCTCACTTCTAGACTTAAAACATATTACTTAGCTACTGTGGTAAAAAAAAAACAGCATGATACTGGCAAAAATGTAGCCACATTGACCAAAGGAACTGAATCAAGAACTCAGAAATAGTCCCTCACATTTACAGTCAAGTGATGTTTGACAAGGAGTTCAAACCCTCCCAGCTGGGCCAGAAGATCTCTTCAACAAATGGTGGTGGGAGAACTGGATATCTATATCCAAAGAAATAAGACCTCTATCTCACATCTTATACAAAAATCAACTCAAAATTGATTAAGGACCTAAATATAAAAGTGATGATCATAAATCTCTTAGAAGGAAATGTAGGAAAGCATATTCAAGATCTTGTGGAAGGTGGTAGTTTATTAAACCTTATACCCAAAACATAAGCAACAAAAGGACAAATAGATAAATGGAACCTCCTCAAAATTAGCATTTTCGGACCTCAAAGGATTTTGTCCAAAGGGAGAAAAGCAGCTGATACTATGGCAGAGATGATTGTTAATCACATATCTTATAAATGTTAAATACCGCTGATATGCAAAGAGATCATACAATGCAACAATAAATAATATCTACCCAATTTAAAAATGGGCAGAAGACTTGAATAGACAATTGTTCAAAGAAATTCAAATTGCAAAAAACACATGAAAAAATATTCAACATTACTAGCAATTAGGGAAATGCAAATCAAAACTACAATGGGACATCATTTCACACCTATTTGAATGGCAGCTATTAAAAACCTGGAAATCTGAAAATGTTGGCAAGGATGTGGATAGGAATGTTTATTCACTGTTGGTGGGAATGTAGAATTGCACAGCCATTGTGAAGGGCTGTTCGGCAGTTCCTAAGGAAGTTAAATATAGACTTGCCATGGGACCCCACAATACCATTACTAGGTTTATATCGAGAAGAACTGAGAGCTGTCATGAAAAGACACCTGCACATCAGTGTTCATAAGTGGTTAATCTGCAATTGCCAAAATTCGAAAGAACCCAAGTGTCCATCAACTGGTGAATGGATAAACAATTTGTGGTGTAAACACATGATGGAATATAACCCAGCAGTAAGAAGAAATGAAGTCACTAAGCATATGGCAACATGGCTGAACCTGGAGGACATTATGTTGAGTGACTCAAGCCAGACACAAAAGGACAAATATGGTTTCATTGCTCTATTATGAACTAAATATATTGTATAAACTTATGGAGTTAATAATTAGAATATAGGTCACCAGAAAATAGAAGGAGGGTAGAGAATTGAAAGGTGAGGGTTAAACTGTGCAGAACTGTTAAAAGGATATTCGTCAAACTTTGGGAATGAATAAAAATAGTGAAAGCATATCATGGCATCTGTAACTACCAGAGCTATTATATGGGTATGACAGGGGTTGAAATGGAAAGTCAAAGTTTATGTATATTACCAGAAGAAAAGGTAAAAGCTGTAAGATGGAACTGTATAAGATAGTAAAACCTCATGTAAAACACAAATATCTGTGATATTGCATATATAATACTGTTTTTACAAAGTATAAATACAAATAAACTAGAGAGAAGGAAAAAGAATAGCAGCTATGTAGGATGGGGGAAGCATAGAGAGATTGATAGGTGATGAATTTTGTTTGTTTGTTTTTTGTTTATTGTTATTATTGGAATAATGAAACTTTCCTAAGAATATTTGAAGTGATAAATGCACAAATTTGTGATTGTTCTGAATACCATTGATTGTACAATTTGGATAGATTTATGCTGTATTAATAAGTATCAATAAAATTTATTTGTTAAAAAAAAAGAAGTCACTGGGTGAACATAAAAATTTGACAACATGCAAAGAAGAGTGACAGTTCTTATTGGAATTAAAGACACAATGGATGAGATTTCAAATACATGAGAGGCATATAACAGCAGACTTTAAATGGACAAGGAAAGAATAAGTGAATTAGAAAAGCATCTGAATTGGAAAAGACAGGAGAAAGGAGAACAGAGAAAGAAAAGAATAGAAAAATTGAAGTGGCTTTCAAGGAATTGAATCACAGTGTAAAATGCACAAACATGCATTTGGGTGTCCCAGAAGGAGAAGAGAATGGAAAAGCAGCAGAAAGAATAATTGAGGAAATAATCTTGGAAAATTTCCCAACTCTTGGCTATCACGGATAATTCTGCTGTGAGCATCAGTGTGCAGATGTCTATTCGTGTCACTGCTCTCAGTTCTTCTGTGTACACCTAGCATTGGTACATAGGAGTAACAAAAGAAACCCCAACACTACTCTACCACAAAGGACTTTGTCAAAAGGATGAAAAGACAGCTGACTTAATGAGAAAAATTATTTGGCAAGATAAAGGTTTAATATCCATGATTAAAGGGATATGATAAGGAGACCATACAATTCAAAAGTAAAAAGATGAACTATCCAAATATAAAGTGGGCAAAAGATATGATAAGACAATTGTCCAAAGAAGAAATATAAATGGCAAAGAAACTCATGAAAAAATGTTCAATATCACTAGTGATTAGGGAAATGCAAATCAAAACTAAAAAGAGTATCATTTCACATCTATTAGAAGGGCTGCTATTAAAAAGAATACTGCAAATGTTGGAGAGGATGTGGAGAGATAGAGACGCTTATTCACTGTTGTGGGAATGTAAAATGGTACAATAACTGTGGAGAATTGTTTGGTAGTTCCTAAAGAAGTTGGCTATAGACTTGCGATAGGACCCAGCAATACCTTTGCTACGTATAGACCCACTGCACTTCTTTTAATGGATGTATATAGACCACGAAACTTTAATGTATTTATTGACAGGTTAGTGCATAACTTTGGCATTTTTTCCCTCTTCCCTGTTTTTAATTGGTCTATTTTGTTTTTCCTGATTTCCTATGAGTTACTTGAATGTTTTAAAATATTTTGAATTCCAGTTTTAATGTATTTTCATATACCTCTTTGTTAACTTTTTAAATGGTTGCTCTAGATGGTATAAATACTTTTCTATACATAAAAAGTCCTCATTGTTTACTGGTATCAAAATTTTACCCGTTCAAGTAAAGTGTATCCTTTTATGTACCTTTGGCCTCCTCCTATTTTTTATGAAATTGTCTTAAATGTTTCCTCTACAGATACTAATAACCTCATCAGATAGTGTGATTATGCTGCTTTAATTGTCAAACAAGAGAATTCAAGAGGACAAAGTCTAATGCAATTAGCTATATATTACATTTGAATAGATCCTCTCCAGATGTATTGCATTTATTTATTAAGATTTTTATTTGTTTACTTTTAG